>SJYA01000545.1:12702-264120 GCA_006410615.1 Neotragus moschatus | reverse complement strand
TTAGAGATTTAAGTTAATTTTTTTTTTCTGTGTGTGTTTAGGGGGGAAAAAACCGTCAAATAAATGTAGAACAAGATCAGAGTTTAATTTTTTCTGAGTAGTATTTTTTCTGTTCGTTCATTCATTCTTCATTCAGCCAGTTAACATTTTTTCCAGTACTTACTTCATTCCTATTTCTGTGCTTAGGTATTGGGAAAAAAACTAGGAAATTTTTTTTTTGGTTTGGTTTTTCTTTGAAGAGAGTTGTGAATCTAGTAAGAGGAACATCAGGTTAACAAACATATTATATGATGTAATACATTTCTTTCTCCGAAGTAGAGAGCGGAGCATTTTTAAGTGTTTGGGGAGAAAGGAAAGGCCAGGGATGGCTTCTGACCAGTGGGAAGAGATATGTTTTAAAGGATAAATATGAGTTATTCAGAAGGGTATAGTGAGGGCATTCCAGTTAGAGAAAGATCATCTTCAAGGATATGAAGTGAATATAACAACAGAGTGAGTTCAGGAGACTGTAATTTGAATCAGTGTAGTACTTTCTACCATTCTCCTATGATTTCCAGTGACTTCAGTACTATATAAGGTTGGCCTTTGTGCTTAGAGATCATAAAAAAAAAAAGATGAAACTATGTTCAATATACTCTACTTAGAGAAAATAGTGTATTGATATAGTTCAAGGTAATTTTAACAAAGATTAAATTCAAGAAAATGATTCTGTTTTAGTTAGAATTTTTTCTATTGGAATATAATTGCTTTACAATGTTCTATTAGACAGGAACATGAATCAGCCATATGTATACATATATCACTTCCCCCTTGAACCTCCCTCCCACCTCCTCATCCCACCCCTCTGGGACATCAGAGAACACAAAGCTGAGTTCCCTGTGTTAAAAGGCAGCTTCCTGCTAGCTATCTGCTTTACACATGATAGTGGATATGTTAATACTACTGTCTCAATTCGTCACCCCTTCTTTCACCCTCTGTGTCCACAGTTCTCTTCTCTATGTCTGTGCTCTATTCTTGCCCCGTCAATAGATTCCAGTACCAGTTTTCTAGATTCTGTGTACGTATATTAATATACAATATTATATATAACAATATATATGTGTATATTGTATATGTATTATATATGTATATTGGTTTTTCTCTTTTTGACTTAGAAAATTTTTACTACAGTATACCCCATTGCTCTAGCATTTTAGTTAATCAAGCCTTGTCTATAACAGGTATCCAGCCAAGTAAAATAATAAATAATTGCTTTTCATAATAATGAAAAAATCTGCCAGTCTCCACACTGGTGTATTTCTCCTTCATTTGTTGAAAATCTCAAATAGTGATTAAGATTGTGGCCTCTTAAAATCAGATTGAGGGATCTCCCTATGGTCCAATGGTTCAGACTGTGCTTCCACTGCAGGCGGCATGGGTTGGATCCCTGGTCAGGGAACTAAAATGCTGCAGCTGCGGAGCGCTGACAAAAAGCTTATTTGTAACTTTTCACAAAATAATTATGGTCTTTGGTTTCCTTGACTGTAAAATTATGATAATTGTTGTTGTTTAGTCGCTAAGTCGTGTCTGATTCTTTTTTGACCCCATGGACAGTAGCCCCCCAGGCTCCTCTGTCCAAGGGAGTTCCCAGACAGAATACTGGAGTGGGTATTTCCTTCTCCAGGGGATCTTCCCAATCCAGGGATTGAACCCACATCTCCTGCATTGCATTTAGATTCTTGACCCCTGAGCCACCAGGGAACCTCAAAATGGTAATAATACTTACTGCTAAAAGTTGTTGGAGGATTGTATGAGATAATATGTGTAAATGCTTAGCATGATTTATGTCATATAGCAGGTGCAAAAAATACATTTGCCGTTAATTTCTCTTCATTTCCTGAAAAGAGAAACAAATGACTTTCCTTATACGTATTTTCTATAGGAGATAAGAATATGAAAAATACATTTGTGAAAGTGTATATATAAACAACTTATTTACATGTATACATATTTTTTCTTAATTCTTGGTTTATCTTATTTTCCTCACATGTGAACTCTACTTCTGTATTTTTTTTTCTTTTTTTAAATATAATTATTTATTTTAATTGGAGGTTAATTTTTTAATATAAATTTATTTATATTTACTTTACAATATTGTATTGGTTTTGCCATACATCAACATGAATCCACCACAAACACAGCAATTGGAGAAGGAGCAACATGCATGGGATTTTGGGGGGAAACTGAAGGAAAAAAAGCTCTACTTCTGTATTAATTTCAGGCTAGGCTTTTGCGTTTGGCTTTATTTATTTGGCTGCCTTGTATCTTAGTTGTGGCATGCAAAATGTTCGATCTTCATTGTGGCATGCAGGATCTTTAGTTGTGGCATGCGGGATCTTTTTTTTTCAGTTGTGGCATGCAAAACCTTTAGTTGCGGCATGTGGGATCTATTGATAGTTCCTTGACCAGGGATGGAACCCAGGCCCCCTGCGTTGGGAGCGTGGAGTCTTAACTACTGGAACACCAGGAAAGTCTGCTTGGCTTCATCTTACCTTCTTCAAGGATTTGTTTCTAAAGTGAACAAGAATATATATTACTGTGTGAATATTTTGGAGTGGAGAACCTTGTCTTTGTACAGTGTTGACTTTAGTTATGACAGTTCTCCTTTTAAAGCTGATCAGTATTTCCTTTTATTTGTTAGGAATAAAAGTCTTCTAAAGCTTTGTAGTCTTCTAAAGCAGAATCTATCTGTTTTATTAAACCGCCTCATTTGATTGAGAAAAAAGACCAACATGTAGTCATTGAGTGATTATTATGTGCCAGGCACTAGGATTCAGTGACAAATAAGGTTCTTGGGCATTTTTATTTTCATTTTCTAGGATATAATTTTTCAATATTGATGTAACATATTGCTACCATCATATTACATGTGGTTCAAGCAAAACTTGTTCTTAAGGTAGAATAGAGATTTCTGAAGAAATATCTTGGGATGTGATATTTTATGCCAGAGCAGAGCAAATCAATTCTAGGAAAAAATCTCTTAACTTGAGGAATCTTTATTGTCTCCTATGTTTTATACAGGGAGTCTGTTGGGCAGTTAGTCAAGTCCTCTGCTCAGAGTCAAATAAAAAACAGCTTTCTGCTTCCTGTGCCTTCCAACAGAAGGGATTCAACAAATATTGATTGTATACATTTGGCCGTCTGTATTCACAGGTTCTGCATCTGCAGTTTTAACCAATCACAGATCAGCATTATTTGGGGGAAAAGAAATTCCAGTAAGTTCCAAGAAGCAAACATGAATTTGCCTCATGCCATCAGCTATTTATATAGTGATTATATTGTAGTATTTATAGCTATTTATATAGCATTCACATTGTATTGTGAATGTATTGTAAGTAATCTAGAGATGTTTTAAAGTGTAGAGGAGAACATGCTTAGGTTATATGCAGATACTGTGCCATTTTATATAAGGGAGTTGAGTATCCCTTGGGTTTTGATATCTGTGAGGGGTCTTTTAACCAGCCACTGGCAGGTACCAAGAGAGGACTGAACTTTATGCCAGTACTGTATTAAGTCACCCAGTCTAGTATCCTTGCCTGAAGAATCCATGGATAGAGGAGCCTGGCTGTAGGGTTGCATAGAGTTGGACATGACTGAAGCAACTTAGCACATACGTAAGCCCAGGGGTTACAGCAGTCAAAAATCACCACCCTCACGGTGCTCACTTTCTAGTGAGTAGTAAGATAATTGTAGAAGTAGATGTGATGTTACGGCATTTTGTGATAAGTATTGTAAGAGAAATGTAAAGGAGGTAAGAGGGTGAATGTTAGATAGTTTAGAGAAATCCTTTGAGCTAATAGTGTTTAAACAGAAATCTGAATGATATGAAGGACCCCATGAATCTGTCTGAGGCATAAGTGCTGAGGCAGTAGTGTGTTTGGTGTGTTTAAGAAATAGGAATGAGATAGAACAGAGTGAACAATGTGGGGAAGAATAATAAAAAATAAGGAGAAGGAGGTAGCCAGGGCCTAGATAATGGAGGGACTTTTAAGACTTGACTAAGTGTTTAGGTTTTATTCTGGATTTGATTGGAAGCTATTGAAAGGTTTTGAGTGGTGAGATGACTTGATCTAATATGTACACTTTGAAAGGCAAGAGTGATGCAACAGAGTGGCAAGTTATATGACAGTTACAGTATTTGAGTCAAGAGATGGTTTGGAGCTGAACCTAAAGTGTGATCAAGAAAATGGGTTTAAGATATATTTTGAAGATAGTAGTGATGATAACCTGTATTGGATGTGTGGTCTGAGTAAAAGAGTAAGTTAAGAATGACTCCAAAGATGGCCTTAACAGCTGGATACCATTTACTGAGACGAGAAACACTGGCAGAAGCAAGTTACAGGAGTGCAGATGCTAAGAGTTTGGTTTGGATATACTGAGTTATCTATATATATCTATGTATATCTGAGTTATCTATTAAGTGTTTCCGGTGCAGATACATTGAGTAGGCAGTTGGATATGTAAGTCTTGAGGTTGGGATAAGTGAAATTTGGGAGTTCATCAGTGTAGAAATGCTTATTTACAGCCGTGGGACTTCATGAGATTACCTGGATAGTGAGTGCAAATAGAGAAGAGATGCTCTTGGACTGAGTTGTGGCATATTCTTGACACTTATTAAAATAGCCAGGGTTGAAAGAATATTTCGATATTTTAATATTAGGAATAATGCTTTCCTAACTAAGAAAACCTAGCAAGTAATCACTAGTCAAGACATAGAGACAAAAATTAAATGGTTGAGAAACAGATTGCCATTCTTTTACCTGTTAAATAGCTCTTTGTGTCTCAGAGCTCAGAACATGCATTTTATGTGAAATTAAGAGCAAGAGTGCCTATTTGTACATGACTACTCTGAAAAGATGGCCAGAATGGTCATTAGTTTCCTAGATGTCCATTGTGAGAGGCAACATAAGGTTAAACAAGTAAGTACAAGTTTATAAAATAATGAATGAAGTATCAAAAGATGTTAAGCTACTTAGTCATTAATACGATACTCCTTTCTAGCTTTGAAAACTTACAGAGTTAGAGTGAGATCAAGTGGTCTCCTAATTTCTTATTTAACTTGTCATTGGGCATTGTTAGACCTTCTTTTTAAGAAGCTGGTTTTTCATCTGTGGACTTAGTCAACATCCTAGAATACATATATGTAACTATTAGGGGCCTAATACTATTTAGGTTGACTTACTGCATTTTGCAAGTTTTTCTGGATGTGGGTAAGGATCTATTTAAATGTATTTGAGGTGTCAGAAATTGGAAGGAATAGAAATAACAGGTGATAAAAGCAATCACAGTCTATAGATTTTGTTGTTGATAATTTGAAAACCTGTCAGAAATCCTCTTAGCTAATGCATGAAACATATTCTCTTGCTTGAGCATATGACTTCACACTTGCCAACCTACCTCTACCATTAGGAAAATGAGGGGCCCATCTGTTGAATTGGCACTATGCCCAAAAGGCCGCTAGTGTCGGACTTTGTCAGTTCAGGAAAACGTATTAATTCCAGAACATTGAGGGGAAACTTTTCTAGTAACAACATATTCCCTAGGGTTTATTTGATTGCTTGTTGGCTGTTTATAGAAAGCACCTGAGAATTAAGGATCCATATCATATATGATTTCTTTTTCCTAAGTCAGATACATCATTTGTATGTATTTGAGACCCAGTTCTCTTTCTTATAAATGGCATCCTTAAGAAACATTACCAAAAATTTCCAGATAGTTAGAAGCATTCTTATTAAGTAGAACTGAGATGTTTTAAAAAGTAGTATGATTTGGGATTCAGATAAGCCTCAAAAGACATTTCTAGTATATCCGTTCCACACAAATCCAGAAACTATGTTTACTGAGATTTTGAACTAGGTGATTAAAGTGGCGACCTCCAAGTTTCATGGGCATCCATTTTGTACCTTACCTGAGAAGGTGGCCTTAAAAACAGAGGACCATAACTCTTTTGGTGGTGGTGGTGCTAGAGGTCATGGACCCCATTTAGTGCCCATATGCCCATAAGATTTTTGGCATGTAATTTTGGGGGGGTCGGTTCTTGTGCAATTTTGATTGTAGGCCATTATACTTTGTTTCATAAGAATCGTAATTATGAATTGTTTTGTAACAATAGTTGCATTCTTTGCCTGTTCTTCTATAGGGATTGCATTCAAAAATGGAAATAAACTCATATGGTATCATAGTCGGATGGTAGTTTAAGTAAATCTTTGCCAGACTGTCTGTCGTCTGTCTACCTTCCTTTTCTCTTCACCATTTTGGTAATGCAATAATTTCTGGAGAATGACTAGTTAAAGCAACATACCAGTGTTAGAATGGCAGGCTGGATTTAAGAAAAGTAAGTGTCCAAAATTGGTAAAATGACAGCAAAGTTATAATCATCTGTGCCCTACCCTGGATGGCTTCCAGCTAGGTTCCCTAGCTATATCCCACACACTGAAATGCATGCAGTTTCTGAATCCAAATCTGACCATGTGCCTTGGCAGGACATACTCTAGCACTGTTAGGATCCTGCCTACTTCTTTAGTTTTGTGTCTCATTGGGCCTCTTACCCTTGTGCTTCAGCTGTTTGGAATTTCAGTCATTCCCAAACACAATTCGTTTATATCTCCGTGACTTTCATGTTCCTCCCAGTGCCTGGCTGCTTAGAGAACACCTACCCAACTTCTGAGACAAAGTTCAAGTTGATGCTCTGAAGCTTTACCTGGCCATCTCCCCTCTTTTGGTGAACAGTATGCACTCATTTCTCTTTGGCATATACCTAGGAGTGGAATTGCTGGGCCACAGGGTAAGCATATTTTTATCTTTAGTAAATACACTCAAACAGTTTTCCAAGTTTTATTGTATGACTTTATGACTTTATCAGGCTCGACATCATCCCCAATTTTTAGTGTTGCCATTCTTTTTAATTTTAGCCATTTTGGTGGGTAATAGTATTTCATTGGTATTGATTTACATTTCACTGTTGAGGTTGAGCATCTTTTCATGTGTGTGTTGGACATTTGGGCATCCTCTTGTGAAGTCCTGCTCTTAATATATATTCTGAATGCAGTTCCTTTCTCAGATCTGTGCATTGTAAATATCATCCCATGTGTGGCTTCCGTTTTCACCCTCTTGGTGGTATCTTAATGAACAAAAGTTCTTATTTTTTGTAGTCGAATTTGTTTTCTTTTTCTGATCTAGATTGAAGAAGCATATAGTTGCGTGTAGAAGGAAATGGAGAATTACTTAATAGGCATAAAGTTTCAGTCAAGCAAGATGAATAAGCTCTAGAGGTTTATTGTACTGATAGTACATATAGTCAACAAAAGTGTACACTTAAAAACTTGGTAGATCTCATAGTGTGTTCTTAACACAATAAGACAAAATAAAAGATAAAAGAGGTATGTTCTAGGTGGTAGTCTTGAATGGAAACAAAAAGGAGAGGATTGTATTCAGAAAATAGCACTTCAGGAATTTCCTTAAAGCTCCAGTGGTTAAGACTCTGTGCTTCCAGTGCACGGGGTGCAGATTCAATCCCTGGTTGGGAACTAGGATCTCACGTGCCTTGTGACAGAGCCAAAAAAGAAGATAGCTAGTCAGTATTGAGATAACAGAGTTAGAAAGTACATCCAAAAGCTGTTGGGTTAGATTTCTCGATTTTATGTATATATGAACAAGACTTGAGAGGTGTGCATGTGGCAACGATGGTGGTGGTTTAGTCGCTGAGTTGTGTCCGACTCTTGGCAACCCTGTGGACTGTAGCCTGGCAGGCTTCTCTGTCCATAAGTTTTTCCAGGCAAGAATACTGTATATGGAGCTATGTACATTTCAGTATATTTCCAATTTTTAAAAAATACATTTTTGTTGGATTTGTGCTTAGTTATAAAACTAATAAACTCTGTAATAGGTCAAGGAAAAATATTTATAAGTAATTTTTTTCCCTGTTTACTTCCAAATCTTTTCCCCTAAAGGAAACCAGTGCTATCAATTGGTGTATAATCATCCATTCATATTTATTTCTGTTTGCATACAAATACGTATTTTTTTCTACCCTTTACAAATATGAGATCATGCTTGCATTTTTACTTAAAAATAGCATATATGGCTGTATATTTGTGTATATATATATATATTTAACTTTGTGTGTGTGGCATATCAAGGACTGCTATAATAGCCTTTCATTGGTGCTTTTGTTTTTCTATGATAGAAGGTATTACTTTCCAAAGTGATAGTGGCCACTAGTGTCCCTTTCCCACCTTGCCAGTATTGGTTGATATCAGTCTTAAATGTCAACCAAAGTAATGAGTGAAAAATACCTTGCCTTAGATCACATCTGCCTGACTACCAATGAGGCAGGTCATCTTTTGATGTCAATTGTTTATGCATATCTCCTGTATATATTTTCTTTTGTTCTAGTTTATAGAAATAACTGTGTATGTTAGAGATATTAATCCTTTTTCATATTCATTATATCTTCTTCCAACTTATTGTCTTTGATTTTATTTACATTTTATGTTACAGGTATATGTTTTATATAATCAAATCTGTCTGTATTTTCCTTTGTGGTTTCTAGTTTCCTGATTTGCTTTAAGGTTTCTCAACCATAGGCTACAGAAATAGTCACAGATACTCTTCAAGTGCTTTTATTTTTATATATAGCTTTTAAATATATGAGGAAATTATTCTTGTGTTTAAAGTGAGGAATGGATCTTTCTTTTCTCCAAATGGATAGCTAATTAAGTCAACATGCAGCAAACGTATGTCAAATAAATTAGCTTCTTGCCATATTGAAATGTTAACTCGGGAAGATTTTTTACAGGGACATCTCTGGTGGTCCAGTGGCTAAGACTCCACACTCCCAATACAGGGGGCCCAGATTCGATCGCTGGTCAAGGAATTAGATTGCACAGGTCACAACTAAAGAACCTACATGCTGCAACAAAAATTGAAGATCCTGTGTGCTGCAACGAAGATCCAGTGCAACCAAAAAATAAATGTTCTATATGAGCCTATAAATATATTTTTTTAAGTTTTTACAGGATGGCCACTAGTGTACTCTGTTTTTATGCAAAGTAGGAAGGGAATCCTTTCCACAAGACCCTTTATTTTGATCTGCCAGAAAAATGTTAAATAGCTTTATTGAGGAACTGTCCAATTCACTAATTTGAACAATTCAGTGATTTTAGTATATTCACATAGTTCTACACCCATCTCCACTATCTAAGAACATTCATCTTGGTACCCACTAGCAGTCACTTTCCAGTGCAGGTATTCCCCTTTTACCCTAATTCCCAGGGCTGTCAGCCTGCTAATCTACTTTCTTTCTGTATGGATTTGCTGTTTTTGGACATTTCATACAAATGGAATGTTACAGTGTTTTCTGTTGCTGGCTTCCTTCATTTAACATAGTGTTTTCAAAGTTCATCTATGTTATAGCAGGTATCAGTACATCTGGCCTTCAAATATCCTTGGGTTTCACATCCTCACATTCAACTAACTGTGGATTGAAAATGAGTGGGAAAAATTCCAGAAAGGTCCAAAAAGCAGAATTTGAATTTTCTGCATGCAACTATTTACACGGCATTCACGATATATTTACAACTATTTATGTAGTATTTACTTTGTGTAAGGAATGAGAAGCAATTTAGAGGTGATTTAAATGCATGTAGGTTATATGAAAATACTTTGCCATTTTATATAAAGGGCATCAGTATGTTTGGAACTTGGTATCTGAGGCGGTTTTGAAGCCAATCCCCTGCCTATACTGAGGGATGACCGTATGCTGTTTTTTAGATGAATAAGATTTCATTTTGTGGATAATGTTGCTGTGAACAGTTATGTACAAGCTTTTGTGTAGATAAATATTTTCATTTCTCTTGGGTATACACACACACATACATATGTATACACACACCTAAGAGTGAAATTGCAAGGTTATGTGGTAACTGTTTAGCCTTTTGAGTAACTGCCGGACTGTTTTCCAAAGCAGCTGCACCATTTTACATTCCAACTCCAATTTTTCCACAGAAAAGTTTTATGAAAAACAAATGTAAGATATTTACAAAGTAAATGGTGCCCTCTTGGAAGTGACTCTTGTTTAGTGTATAACCAAGTGGATTGGCCCTGAATTGACAGCCTTTAATCCTGGTCAAAGTGTAATAATTCGTTAATGAGCAAATCTTTCTGATGTTAACTTGTACTTCCCTCCTGTTGCCATTCTAGAATTCCCTAGGGATAGAGGTCACTACTGTCCCTGCACATTCCTTGCAATCATGGACCCATCCCTCCTTTCTCAAAAACAGAATAATAAGTTATATATATTTGATCTTTGTTAACTTTATTAGGAAGAACTAAAGTAAGCTTTGATTAGATTATATTCCTGACAGACAGTTGATGAGTATAATTTTTTCCTCAGGATTAGCTTTGGGAATTCTTTCTGTGTGTATTTTACTTTTGTGGCTTACTAATTATAATTTATGTCTGCTATTTCACTTTCCTGTTCTAAATTTCTACAATAACTTATTGGTATAATATAGTGTTTCTTTGGTCATGAGAGACATTCTTTCCTCCCCGTTTAATGTTTCTGAAATTAGGAAATAACATAGCTGATAATTACATTTAATGTGGTAGTAGTTTATAAAAAATTTTCCCCTGGAAATGTGGTCATTGATTTGTGAAACCTCTTAGAATCAGTAGCATCTTGGAATTTAAGAAATATGTACAGTATATAAATATAAAAATAGTTAGATTTATTGCTGATTAGTATGGTGTTAGGAATTATTGGTGATTGTCCCTATCTTTTAAATGAAGGGTTGTTTTGTAGTTGAGTAAAAATGCTTAATTTGTCCAGCTTTGTAGTTTATGTTGTATAAATCATTTAGGAACACAGTTCAAATTTTGTTGGTATCTTCATGAAGATATTTTAGCTGTTTGTGATTTCAGTGATGTATGTAACGTTTGTGATTCAGTGGTTTAATGTAAAATAAACCAATTAGGACACTGCTTATGCTTTTACTGGTAATATACATAGTGCTTAATTTCAGTTGTTAAAACAGTGTGAGAAGATTGAATAGTGTCTAAAGACAATTAAAATACCAGTTCTTTAGTATTTTGATTTTCATTTTATCTATTCTCTGTATACATGATTAAAATATAGTAATATGCATGTTTGCTTATTCAGTCACTAGGTATTTATTGAATATCTCTTATGGTCCAGGCACTTTGCTAAGGATAAAGCAGTGATAAGACAGACAGGATTCTTATTATTATGAAGCAAATGGTCTCGTGTAGAATATGAATATTAAGCATGTAGCTTACTAGTATAAGTTGCCTCAGGACTTACAGTATTCATATGGTGGATTGGCCACTATATGAACCACTATATGAGCCTCTAAAAGGGAGATCTCCCCTGGTCTAAGGGGTTAGGAAGTGTCTGCCTGATGAGCTGACCTTTAAGCTGAGATGGAAAGGATGAATGGTAGTCGACCTAGAAGGGAATGGAAGAGAGTTCTAGGCAGAGAGAACTATGTGTCCTTCTGGTGGGAGGAAGAGAGAGACATTTGGGAAACTGAAAAGTTCTTAGAACACTTAGAACTGTTTCTGTGTCATACATATATTACTGCTTTTGAGGGGTTTTATTTGCTCCTGCTCTGCTCACAGAAGAATGAGAAATGATGTGGCTAGAGTTAGGTTGAGGAAGATAATAATAAAAAAGTAAACACTTTGTGTGTGTGTGTGTGTGAGAGAGAGAGAGAGAGAGAGAGAGTAGTACTTTTGTAAGTACTTCTCATGGACTAGTTCATTGAACCCCCAAAACAGTTTCTGTTCACAGATGAGACAACAAGGCATGGAGTGCCTTGCCCAGAATTAATCTCCCAGAACCTGGGATCCGAGCCTGTGCATTCCGGATCCAGGTGTGTCCTGAAATGCTGTACCGTACTGAAAATCTAAATTATGTTTAGGGTTAGAGACTTATATATCCAAAGGTCAACATGAAAACTTCAGAGATTTTAAACTGAGAAATGACATAATTAGGTTAGTTTTAGAAATCATCTTTCTGATTGTATCTTGGGAAAAAGACTGATGGAGAGCAAGATGAGTATACAAAGAAGTTAGAAAGCCAATATATTTGGGGTCAGAATTTTTTTTTTGACAAGTCAGTGGCAGTGGAATTAGAAGTATATGTAATCAAAAATTATTTTTATGGTTTTCACAAGTTTTAGTTGTTAGATTGAGGAGTTAAGGATGATCTCCACATTTCTGGTGGTACTGTGATTACTTAGCTATCATGATATATTATAAGAAATATTACGGTCATCTGTAAGAATTTTTAAGAGCATGAAACCCAAGACAAATTAAAATGCATAATGAACTATAAATTTGTAAAAGCCTCATATAGTTAATTTATATCTGGTTTTGAATGTTGAGATATAAAATAATGATTACAATCTCTTAACTGTGTTTAGTAAAGACCACAGCTGCTGCTGCTGCTGCTAAGTCGCTTCAGTCGTGTCTGACTCTGTGCAACCCCATAGACGGTAGCCCACCAGGCTTCCCCGTCCCTGGGATTCTGCAGGCAAGAACACTGGAGTAGGTGCCATTTCCTTCTCCAATGCATGAAAGTGAGAAGTGAAAGTGAAGTCACTCAGTCATGTCCGACTCTTAGCGACCCCATGGACTGCAGCCTACCAGGCTCCTCCGCCCATGGGATTTTCCAGGCAAGAGTACTGGAGTGGGGTGCCATTGCCTTCTCCGAAAGACCACAGAGGAACATGAAAATTTATTATAGATGAGTCAAGCAAGATTTTACTTATTTTAAGCTAAAAATCTGCAAACATTGTTTAGTATGCAGTGTGGTGATTATAAATGTGTACATATCTAAAAAGGGAAAAAAATATTGTTTTTGTGTATTAAAGAAAGTTAATAAGATAAATTACTTTTCTTATCAAGTTAAAGCAAAAACTCATAAAATGCCTTTTACTTTATATTCATATATTACCATAGTAGCTCCCCTGATGGCTCACTTTGTAAAGAGTCTGCCTGTAATACAGGAGACTGAGGTTTGATCCTTGGGTCAGGAAGATCCCATGGAGAAGGAAATGGCAATCCACTCCAGTATTCTTGCCTGGGAAATCCCATGGACAGAGGAGCGTGGCAGGCTATACAGTCC
The DNA here is from genome assembly GCA_006410615.1 of Neotragus moschatus. Lineage (NCBI taxonomy): Eukaryota > Metazoa > Chordata > Mammalia > Artiodactyla > Bovidae > Neotragus > Neotragus moschatus. The sequence continues at coordinate 250,934 of SJYA01000545.1, read as the reverse complement.
AGAGGGTCACAAGAGTTGGACATGACTTAGTGACTAAACCACTACCACTGTATATATCATGTACATATTTTTATCTGTCTGCTTGATCTTTCTATGTAAATGTTTCATAGGCATCTGAGATTTAAGATATTTATTACTGAACTCTTGATCTCACGTTTCTCATCCTGGAAAACAGCTTATAGAATGTTAGCCCCATGAAGGCAGGATTTTTGTGGGGTTTTTGCAATGCTATACAAGTTTTTGTTACATAATGAGCACTTAGTAAATACTTGTTGAAGGAGTGTCTAAATGGAATACCACCATAGAATTCTCTAGTTGCTCAAGTCTTCATATTTCTTTCCCTCTTCTCTTCCTCCTTATTGACAAATCATATCAGTTATACCTCCAAAATAGCTCTTAATTCATCAATTAAATTTCCAGTGCTACTCCCTTAATATGTCAATTTTATGATTATTTCATAATCAACTCTTGCTGTCTTTCTAATTATTCTTCCATAGTAACCAGAGGTGTTTTCTTAAAATGTAAATTGTATCTTGTTACTCCCTACTCAGAGCCTTTCTTTGCATTCCATATCTTTCACGCAGGCTAAAAAGGCCTTCTGCAAGCTATTTTTACTTATCTTTCCATTTTCGTTTTGTACTGTTCTCCCTTTGGTTTACCTTTACAATATCAGGGAGTTTTTACACGCACCATTCCCCTATTTTTGGATTATTTTCACCTCCATATTTTGCCTGGCTAATCCCTGCTCATACTGGGTCTCAGTTTATAGTTACATGTTTTTCTTTTTTTTTTTTTAATGTATTTTTATTTATTTATTTATTTTCCATCTCAGGTGTACATGAGTTACCAATCTTGAATCCCCACCCCCGACCTCCCATCCCATATCAACTCTCCGGATCATCCCCGTGCACCAGTCCCAAGCATCCTGTATCCTGTATCGAACATAGACTGACAATTCATTTCTTACACGATAGTATACATGTTTCAGTGCCATCCTCCCAGTTACATGATTTTCTAAGATGTATTTCCCATCCTTCCAAGTTTCCTTGATATACTACCTTAAATAGTAGTACCTTCACATTTATTAGAAGTTAAAGACATTTATATGATTAGTCATTCATCGGGTTCATGACACCAAGGACCACATTTGTATTACTTACGACTATCTACTGTAGATGTCACAATTCTCAAAACATGCTTAGAGACTCTGAAAATATTTGTTGAATGGATGAAGGATTTATTGAAATTAAGAATGATGACTCCATAAAGGAAATGATAGAATGGTTAAGAGAGGTAGTTGGAGAGCCAGTAGAACATGTGATCATAACAGCCAGGTGAGAGTTTCAAATAGCAAATGTAGCAGAGAGGAGTGATAAGATCAGGACTAAACATGATCTTTGAAGAAGGAAATGGCAACCCACTCCAGTATTCCTGCCTGGAGAATTCTGTGGACAGAGGAGCCTGACGGGCTGCGGTCCATGCGGTCGCCGAGTCAGACACGACTAAGTGACTTAACATTAAACATGATCTTTGAGAGGCAGTGTAACATAGTGTTTAAGATGAGCCAGACAGACCTAGACTCTTACCTTTTAATGGCTATTAACAAGGGGTCGGATACAACTGAAGTGACTTAGCACGCAGACAGGCACGCCTGTTTTTTCATCTCTAGAAAGAGGGTAATAATAGTAACTGCTTCACGGTTGATTGTGACACTTAAATGAAATAATCTATATAAAACTTTTAGCATAGCGCTTTGCACGTATTAAGAGCTTGGTGAAATTTAGGTATTTTTATTATTTTTAAATTGCTAATACTAAGCCCACTATAAGGACTCAATATTTGTAGTACTTAGAAAATATATATAGCTGACCCTTGAACAAAATGGGTATTAAGGGCCTACGCCTCCAAGTGGTCAGAAATCCACGTAGTTGGCTCTTTGTATATGCAGTTCCTTCACATCTGTGGATTCAGCCAACTCTAAATCACATAGTATTGTAGTATACACCATTGAAAAAAATCTTTAAGTAGATCTGTGCAGTTCAAACTCTTGTTCAAGGGTCACCTGTAATTAATAATTTTCTAAAAACTTTGTTCACAGATAAAATGATCTGGGAAAAAGGACTTCATGCATATATTTAATGTTGTTTCCTCTAGAATTTGGGCTAGATGTTTTTGGATTGTTTTCAATGGCATGAAAATATAAACCCCAACGTTGCATATTAGATGAATGTTGAATTTGCCTCTTTGAGCATGAATGAAGACATTCTAGCATTCTTAGTTCTGAGTTTCTCCTTGAAACTGTGTTTTAAATTGAGTATATTATAGTAAGAACCAAGATAAATTGTGTAACAATATGGAATCCTTGCCCTGAGATGGAAAACCTAGGTTGTATAGATAAATCTTTCCAAAAGCTGAAAGAATATCATTCACAAAGAACAGTGTTTTAAAAGTTCAAAAACAACATTCTGGCAGCTTGTTGTAGGGACTGCTTTTCAAGCAGTTTACGTTTAGCAGATAAAAAGCATTCTTTGTTGTGAAGTATCTTCAGAACTTGGATTTGTTTTTACTAGACACACTTAAATTTGGTATGTGGAGTTTGCCAGTCATGATTTTCCAGTCTTCTAAATGGTTTCACAAAATATGCCCTTAAGATTTTCTTTTTTCCTCCTTGATGAAGTTAAGGAAACATATTTCTCTATTCTTACATATATTTCTAGGGTAGTGATCAATATTTTCAAATTAAATTTCTTTTCCATTTATTGATGTTCTGTTAATAATTTGTATACTTGGTTGCAGTTTTTTGTGTTTTTAAAATGAAGAGAGTCATGTTCTCCAAACTCTTCTCTGGAATGTTTTGGAAATAAGTGCTGGTAAAAAATGCTTTGACTTTTTGGAAGAAATACAGAAATTCTACTTTAGATTTGTAAATGTACATTAAAACTTCTGGTATTCTTTCATTATGAAAATTTTAAAATGTTGAGAAATTTAAAAATGGGTATACTTTTGAGTAGTGAGTGTAAAAGCAGTTGTTTTTGAATAACTTATGATTTGTTTTTATTCCTAAAAGAATTTCTTTTTATAACTAACCAGTAAGATACTTGGCAGGCCTATCAGTTCACCATTAGTAACACGAAACCCTGGATTGGCATTAGAATTTAAGAAACAAGAAAGAGGAGGGAAAAGAATAGAAAAGGAACAAGTTGAAGCCAGTAAGCTGTAACCCACATAAGGCATGGAATTAATTGAAATATTTGTTGAACACTACCTATGTGCCAGGTACTGTTGTTGATGCTGGAATACTGCATTGAACTAAACTGACAAAAATCCATTTCCATGTGGACTTTACATTCCAATGGACGGATGTAGATAGTAAATAAATATATTGTACACCAGATGGTGAGAAAAGCTCAGGAGAAATAAAACAGGATAGAGTGTGAGAAGATGTGGGCTGGGTGTTTTCTGTTTTATAGGCAAAGACATAATAGAAATGGCAGTGCAAATCATGCCGTGATCTGAGGAAAGGGTGTTCTTGTCAAGTAGAATAAGTGCAAAGACCCTGAGGTAGAAGTATTTTGTTTTTGAAAAACAGAAGAATACCTGTGTCCCCACCTTCTTGGAATTAAGCAGGAAAACTGGTAGGAGAAGAGGGAGTAGAGGGAGAGAAGTAGAGGAGATTGTAGGGCATTTAGACCATTGTGAGGACTTCAGCTTTTGCTTAGAGTGAGATGGGCAGTCATTGAAAGGATTTTTGGGTGGAGGAGTTGACATAATATGATACAGCCTTTAAAGGGATTACCATGCTGTTGAAAAGGCTCTAAAGAGATACAAAGTCTGAAGCAAGGAGCCAGTTAGGATGTTATTGAATAGTTCAGGTCAGATATTATCAGTTGGATTTGATACGTAGCTGTCGAATTAGTGAGAAATAGGTTCTGCATATATTTTGAAGGTGGTAGTGTGGTGGTTTAGTCACTAAGTCATGTCCGACTCTTGCAACCCCATGGACTGTAGCCTGCCAGGCTCCTCTGTCCATGGGGATTCTCCAGGCAAGAATACTGAAGTGTGTTGCCATTTCCTTCTCCAGGGATTTTGAAGGTAAAGTAGGTTTTTCTGACCAAGTGGACATATGGGGCATTTAAAAAAGGAGGGAATCACAGATGATTAAAATTTTTGATCTTAATATTTCTGGTTGGATTTGCATTTACTGAGATGAGTAAGCCTGTGGGAAGAACAGATTTGAGGGGCTCAGAAAAGGCAAATTGACTTTGGACATGTTAAGCTCGAAGTGCCTAATTATTAATTATATATTCAGTGTGTCAAGTAGCATTTAGATAATACGCATTTAGAGTTCCGGGAGGAGTCTCAGCTGGTCTGTATCTGGAAATAGAAATTTTTGAATCATCCATGTTATATGGAATTTAAATTCAAAAGACTGGGTTTCCCTGATGCCTCAATGATAAAGAATCCCTCTACAACACAGAAGATGTGGATTCAATCCCTGAGTCAGGAAGATCCCCTGGAGAAGGAAATGGCAACCCACTCCAGTATTCTTGCCTGGAGAATTCCATGGACAGAGGAGCCTGGCAGGGTACACTCCATCAGATGACAAGAGTCAGGCATGAGTTACTGACTAAACCACCGCCACCAAATTCTGTAGACTGAATCTGGTGATTTAGGAAGTGAATGTAAATAGAAAAGGAAAAGGCATACCCTGGGGCACTCCAATGTTTAGAGTTAAGTGAGAAGAGGNGGACAGAGGAGCCTGGCAGGGTACACTCCATCAGATGACAAGAGTCAGGCATGAGTTACTGACTAAACCACCGCCACCAAATTCTGTAGACTGAATCTGGTGATTTAGGAAGTGAATGTAAATAGAAAAGGAAAAGGCATACCCTGGGGCACTCCAATGTTTAGAGTTAAGTGAGAAGAGGAAGAACTGGCAACAAAGACTCCTTAATCATACACTGTAATAGTTCTGTATTAAAGTATGTGCCTGTTCACAGAAATTGTGGTGATTAAGACCAAAATGGATTCAGATCAGGTCAGGTCACATTTTGTCATTTAGAGTATTATGAAAAAACTTTTAATTTTTTCAGAGTTTTGAATTTCAGGATGTGAACACATCATTAACACAGATGTTAAGAGGAGATGGCAGGAATACACAGAAGAACTATACAAAAAAGATCTTCACAACCCAGATGATCACGATGGTGTGATCACTCACNCTGAGTGCCGAAGAATTGATGCTTTTGAACTGTGGTGTTGGAGAAGACTCTTGAGAGTGCCTTGGACTGCAAGGAGATCCAGCCAGTCCATTCTAAAGGAGATCAGTCCTGGGTATTCATTGGAAGGACTGATGTTGAAGCTGAAACTCCAATACTTTGGCCACCTGACGTGAAGAGTCTACTCATTTCAAAAGACCCTGGTGCTGGGAAAGATTGCAGGCAGGAAGAGAAGGGCACGACAGAGGATGAGATGATTGGATGGCATCACCAACTCAATGGAGATGAGTTTGAGTAGACCCCGGGAGTTGGTGATGGACAGGGAGGCCTGGAGTGCTGCGGTCCATGGGGTTGCAAAGAGTCAGACATGACTGAGCAACTGAACTGAACTGAACACATCATGGAAAAAATAGAAAGCACATGACACTAAAGAAAAATGAACACAATTTGTTAGGGACAGTAAAAAAAAAAAAAAAAAAAAAGACAGAATTGACTAAATCATAGAGAGTGTGTTTTAGGAAGGAGGGATGGAGAAGTTTGAATAGTTAGAGCCAGATTATGAAGAGCCTTGAATGCCATTGTGAATTGTTAATATATGAAATGGTAGACAGCATGAGTTATCATATGTAAATGACTTGAAAATTACTCTTTCAGCTGTTTGTGGGAATGAATAGAATAGGAACACACTTCAGTCAGTTGCCAGTATTTGTTGAGTAAGTACTTAAAATGCTGCGCTGCTGCTGCTGCCGCTGAGTCCTACCAATAAAATTGCTGGCCCCTTCTGTTGAGCCTTGCTGTGATAGGCCAGTCATTGGGCTATGCATTTTGTTTACAGTTCTTGTATGGGTTTTGAAAGTTATACCATATGATATTTGCTTTGGAAGTCCTACAGTCTCATTGGAAAGAAAAGTCTTAAGGTACATAGTTTAAACTATAAAATATTCTACTTCATGGGCTAAATCGCTTCAGTTGTGTCCAACTCTTTGTGACTCTATGGACTGTAGCCTGCCAGGCTCCGCTGTTGATGGGATTTTCCAGGCAAGAATACTGGAATGGGTTGCCATGCCCTCCTCCTGGGGATCTTCCGAACCCTGGGGTCTAGCCTGGGTCTCTTATGTTTCCTGCATTGGCAGGCAGGTTCTTTACCACTAGTGCCACTTGGGGAGCCCATTCTACTTCATAAATAGAACTTTCTAAGGGATGTGAAGTGAAAATCACTCACTCATGTCTGACTCTTTGTGACCCCATGAACTGTAGCCTGCTAGGTTCCTCTGTCCATGGAATTCTCCAGGATAGAGCACTGGAGTGGTAGCCGTTGCCTTCTCCAGGGGGTCTTCCCACACCAGGGATTGAACCCAGGTCTCATATTAGGTTGATTTTTTACCCTCTGAGCCACCAGGGAAGCCCCTTCTGAGGGATAGGATGTTCTTTTTTTTCCCCAGATGCAAGTCTTGGATCATATATTCAGATATATGCTTGAAAGGAAAACTAGTTTGTCAGTCCTCAAGATTAGTGAATTACTTTGTTTTTATATTTAATAGTCATTAGATTGTATAGTAATATGGTTTCTTGAGAATCTTTTTTTTATGAAAAGGGTTTGCCTTGTGTAGATTATTCAGATTCTCTGGTAGGGTGTACCAGCTATTGTAAAACAATAAATCTGGGGTTTTTGTTTTTTTGCATTCTGGTTTTAAAATATTTTATGGATTTGGGAGATTGAATTGTGACAACTGACTATTTGCTATTGGGAAAACTTTTGAAAATATACTTTTGGTGTTTAGAATTTTTATAGCAATTGCTCTAAATAATTTATATAGCTACTTAATGTTTGTCTTTCTCACTAGGTATAATGCTTATAAATTTAGGAACTGGATTTGTTTTGTTCAGTATTGTAATTTCCAGGGTGTTGCCCAGTGCCTGGCACATGATGGTTGTTCAGAAATATTTTTTATGGAATGAATTCATGAGTATATGGATTCAGAGTTGAATCGTAAACTAGCATTAGAGATAATTCCAGCCCAAGAGTCTTAACTTGGAAAACCTACCATCTCTTAATAAACAAATTGGAGTGCTGAAACTAGCTCAAAATATGATTCTTTACCTGGAATGAAATTGATTTTCTTTAAAGTGTGAGAAATATATTCCTTTGAAACTGAGGAATGTTGAAATACATATTATTTTTATCTTAGACTGTGTTTGCTTGACTGTTAGTTGCAGAAGCTTGTTGGTTGAATTTTTACAGTGGTTCTTAAACATTGATTTGCACCATACCATTGCAGCTTGTTTATAATATCTGGAGAATAATAGACGTATTCTGAAATATAAATTTATTTATAACTAAGGGAATTTAACCATTTTCAACTGCATTTTGATCCGTTTTAACTGTAATTTTGGGTTCTTCCTGATGTTCTTATCTCCTCTTTATACCCATTTCTTGTGTTAATCAATAATTGCCTCTGTTCTGATAAATTTTTGTTATGGTCTGTCCTGCAGAGAAAGAGATGCTGGTTGCAAGTTTTGGAGAACGCTGTTTTTTATGGAACTCAATTCTATAAAATTTTCAAAAGATTCCTTGGCAATAACATACACTTGTGATGGACCCTAGAAATACTGCTATGTTAGGATTGGGTTCTGATTCCGAAGGATTTTCAAGAAAGAGTCCCTCTGCCATCAATACGGGCACACTGGTCAGCAAGAGAGAAGCAGAGCTAGAGAACAGCACAAGGGAAGAAGACGGCCTTCGCAAGTGGAGTCGAGAAAGAAGCACTGAAGTAGGGAATGATGGTGGCTTGACTGATGCACAGCAACAGTTTTCAGTGAAAGAAACAAACTTTACAGAAGGAAATTTAAAATTGAAAATTGGCCTTCAGGCTAAGAGAACTAAAAAACCTCCAAAGAACTTGGAGAACTATGTATGTCGACCTGCCATAAAAACAACTATCAAGCACCCAAGGAAAGCACTTAAAAGTGGGAAGATGACAGATGAAAAGAATGAACACTGCCCTTCAAAACGGGTAAGTAGAAATCCTGACAGTATATGATCAGTAACACTATTTGGACTAATACTAATTTTTATCGAACCTATGTACATATTTCAGGAATTTTTAGTTTAATCTTTGTTATTTCTAAATAGTCTATTTTGGGAGCCTCCAACAGATTTTGAGGCTTGTAAGAGAGGCTGGTGGTAGTATAACTATGCATGTATTTGAATTTGTAAAATTATGGCAAATATTTTAAATGGGGTATATCCAGATTGCTGCTCCTACATGGCCAAGTGGAAGGAATATTGAATTTTTAGTTAGAAAACCTAGAGTTGAATCTTGCCTTCATACTTACTAACAGTATGATGATAGACAAATTGTTAATAACAGGAGAAACTGACACTCAAAGATGTTAAATGATTATACCACATACCTTTCAGGATGGTTCTATTTTTGCTGACCTCAAGAATTTTCTAAAGATGAATTCAAGAAGTTTTTTATCTGGACTTTTTTATTTGAAACAATGTTAGAGCTTGTTTTGCACAGCTGATTTTTAAAGGGCTTCAACATGATTTTCTTTAATAATCTTTCTATAGTATTTTTTAAAATAGTGCTAATAATGAGGTTTTGTACTAAAAAGATTGCACCTACAGTATGTACTTATTTTTAATGTTTAAGTAGTTCATATCCTACTTATATTGTTTGTAGCAGAATATAGTTTTTGGTTCCTGAGGAAAGCTATCTGTATACTCACAAAATTGTTGGTAATGAGTAGGTGCTTATTCTTCCAGCAATTACTTTAATGTAGGATGTTAACTCTATTACTACCCTCTAAATTTGTTCTTCATAATTAATGAGAAGAGCATGAATTATGGAGTCAGAAGCAAATTCAAATCCTGGCTTAGTAACTGCACACAGGTTATTTGGTTTATCTAACTGAACTGTGTTTTTCTCATTTATAACATGGAACTGTTTATGCCTATATTAAATGGATGTAGAAAGAATTAAATTTCGATAAATAAGACTTGGAAACAACCCAAGTGCCCATCAACAAATAGTTGGCTTAAGAAGATGTGGTGTGTATGTATATGTGCATATATGTATATATATATGGAATGTTAGCCATAAAAGAATGACATATTGCCATTTGCAGCAACATGGATAGACCTAGAGAATATTGTAGTTAGTAAAGTAAGTCAGAGAAAGACAAATATTGTATGATATTACTTACATGTGGAATCTAAAAATAATATAAATGAATCTTTTTAGAAAACAGAAACAGATTTACAGACAGAAAACACATTTATGGTTATCAAAGGGGAGAAAGAGATGGAAAGACAACTTAGGAGTATAATCAGCAATTGTGCATGAAGTAGATATGCAGTATGGATTTACTGTATAGAGCAGGAAATTATGTTCAGTATGTTATGATAACCTATAATGGAATATAATTTGAAAACGCTGAATCCCTTCGCTGTACACCTCAACTGAGCACAATATTGTAAGTCAGCTTTATTTCAATTTTAAAAAATAATTAAATTTGTGTATAGTATTTAGTATGAGATAAATTCTTGTAAGTGTTCTATGCTCCCTTTTTACAGCCTCAGATATGGCTTTATAACCTGAGATCTCTGGAAAGGTTTAGTTTTTTATGATTGCTCTTGGACTATGATCATCTGTGAAGAATTGTGTGTTCTTTTTGATGCGTTTTTACATAGCTCCTAGCAGCTTTACTGAGGGTTTCATCACTCCAAAAAGACTGAGCATCGGTGGCTTAGGAAAGAAAGCTAGACTGTTACGAGGCATGCTGGTAGTCTGAGAAAGTGGTGGAGCAGAAGTGGAGGGAGAGGGAGTTTTATTTATTTTAAAGCAAAGCTTTACCAAAACAACCAAAACGTTTCCCCCCGATTCTTCAAAAGTAGTTGGTTTTTTGTTAGTGCTGATTTTAAAGCAAGATTAGGTCTTAGATTTCTAGTAAAAACATAGAAATGTAGATTATATATTTTATTTCTTAATAGAAGTTTTCTTTTGGCAGTGTTCAGAGGGCAAAAATAATTGCCCTGTGAAAAAATCTTTTGCTAGAATGATTGCTGTTTATGTAAGTTTTTCTTTTTTTTGGCTGTGCTGGTTTTTCATCACTTCACATGGGCTTCTCATTATGGTGGCTTCTCTTGTCGCAGAGCTAGGGCTCTAGAGCTCACGGGCTTCAACAGTTGTGGCACCTGGGCCCAGTAGTTATGGCTCCTGGGCTTCTAGAGCATAGGCTCAGTAGCTGTGGCACATGGCCTTAGTTGCCCCATGACATCTAGGATCCTCCGGGAATAGGGATTGAACTCTTTATGGCTTGCATTGACAGGTAGATTCTTTACCATTGACCACCAGAGAAGCCCAGTTGATATAACGGCAAAATATAATGGTTCAGTTCCTCAAGTGAAATCTTCCCTTTCTCAAATTATGTGACATATTGTTAAATTTACAGTAGTTGACTCATGGACCCTATTATTTAGAGCAATCCAAATATGTCATTTATTTTTTAAAAAATTTTAATCCAAAATTTAGGAATTGTCACATTAATAACTAAAGTTTAGAGTTTAGTTCATTCCTTTGAGAAGTATTAGATACTTTTTGTATCTTTTAGTTAAAGTTGTAGAAGTTATAGATTTTCAGGGTCCTATTTTTTAAAATGTATTTTCCCCCAGTTTTATTGTGATAAGATTTGACATACAGCACAGTGTACAGTTTAATATTTATTTGGTTTATTTTTAATTACTTTTGAGATTTACCTTTCTATATTATATTTTGGCAAAATTAAAAAATCTTATAAATGTTCATTGTTGGCAAGAATATAGGGGAAACAAACACTCTCATGCACTGTTGGTGGAGAGTGTATTGATACTGTACTTTTTAAGAACAGTTTGCTTGTATCTGTGACAATTTAAAATGGACAATTCCTTGATTCCACAGTGTTACTTCTAAGAGACTATCTTTTAGAATACTTGCAAGATATTTACTTTATATCTTATATATATAAGTATATATATACACTTATAGAATACTTGCAAGAATACTTGTAAAATATTTATTAGAAGTATAGATTCCTGATACCTTCTTATTGGTTCTGACTCAATATGTCTGGGTATTTTAAAAAAATGTCTTTATTGAAGTATAATTCATGTATCATACCATCCACCCATTTAAACTGTACAGTTTGTGCTTTTGTTATTGATATATAACATTATTAATTTTTAAAAGTTGTAAAATACGTTAATATAGAATTTGCCATTTTGATCATTTTTAAGTGTAAATTTGGCGTCACTAATTCCATTCACAGTGTTGTGCAACCATCCTCACTATCTGTTTCCAAAACCATCTTATCATACCAAATAGACACTCTATAACCATTAAATAATAAATCTGTATTGTTACAGAGCCCCCTCCCCCAGTCTCTGGTGATTTATAATCTACTTCTGCCTCTATGAAATTGTCTATTCTAGGTACCTTGTGTAAATGGAGTCATGCAGTATTTGTCCTTTTGTCCCTGGCTTATTTCACTAGCATAATGTCTTCAAGTTCATCCATTTGTAGCATGTACCAGAGCTTCTTCATTTTTGTGGTTGAATAATATTCCATGTACATTTATGCCACATTTTGTTTAAAATTCATCATCTGTGGATACTTGGTTTGCTTCCACATTTTGGCTATGGGAAAAGATGCTGCAGTGAACACTGGTGTACAACATCTGTTTGAATTCCTGTGTTCCATTTCTTTGGGTACTATACTTAGGAGCAGAATTGTTGGATCCTGTGATTCTTTGAGGAACTCCCAAACTGGTTTCCATAGCAGCTATACCAGTTCATAGTCCCACCAGCAGAGCATGGAGATTTCAGTTACTCCAAATCCTCATCAGTACTTGTTATTTTCTGTGTGTGTGTGTTCGTGTGTATGTATGTGTATTTTAAATAATAGCCACTATAAAGAGTATGAAGTTGTATCTCACTGTGATTTTCCTTCCCTTTTCCCTGATGACTAATAATGTTGAGTGAGCATCTTTTCCTGAGCTTATTTGATTTGTATATCTTCTTTGGAGAAATGTCTGTTTAAATCTTTTGACTATTTTTGAATTGTGGATTTTTTGTTGTTGTTGCTGAGTTTTCAGGGTTCTAGATATATTCTGTATATGACTTGCTAATATTTTTTTCCTGTGCTGTGAGTTGTCTTTTTCACTATCTTGATAGTGTCCTCTGATGCACAACCGTTTTCACTTTTGATGAACTCTAGTTTGTCTATTTTTTCTTCTGTTGCCTGTGCTTTGGTGTCATAGCCAAACTATCTCTTCCAAATCTAGCATCATAAGGATTTTTCCTTTGTGTTGTCTTCTAAAAGGTTTTACAGTCCTATCTCTTACGTTTCAGTCTTTGAGAGATTTTCAGATACCCCTCTCACCCTGAACTTGCTCTCAACTGATTACTATAGCAAGGAATACTTTGGACATGGAAAACTGCTACAAATTTAATGTCTAAGAGTATGGATACTGGACTAGCAGCTTTGATCAGTATTACACTCCTATGATTCAGACTTTAAAACACAAAAAAGGAAACAAACATTGTTACCATCAATATACTTCTCTCCCTTCTTTTTAGGCAATCATGTGATAACCCCATATGACAACTAATTAAGCATAACAACATTTCTTAATCAAAATGAAGAAAACTGTTCTGTATAATGAAGTTGTCTTACTTGGAAAAAAAAAAAGTTCTTTGGAACCAAAATTGGTGCAAAGAAATTTCTAGGCGTTTCTAACTTCAACATCAGTGCCTTTGATAGCTCCCCTGTAGCTCAGATGGTAAAAAAATCTGCCTGCAGTGCAGGAGACCTGAGTTCGATCCCTGGGTCAGGAAGATCCTCTGGAGAAGGGACTGGCAATCCACTCCAGTAATCTTGACTGGAGAATCCCATGGATAGAGGAGCCTGACAGACTATATAGTTCGTGGGGTCGCAAAGAGTCGGACACGACTAAGCAACTAACCCACCACAAATATATATATATATATGTATACAAGCAAATACATGTACTCCCACCCTCGCCATTTAAAAATATAAATGGTACCACACTGTACACACTTTTCTTCATCATTTTTCCACTTACATAGCATATTAGTATATTCTGGAAGATTGTCCTGTACAAAAACTAAGAGCTTCTTTAGCCCTTTGAAATATGGTTAATAAGTGTTTTTTTTCCAGTTTGTCATTTGTCTTTAGATCTTGTTTATTGTTTATTTTGCCATGCAGAAATCTTTCCTTTTATGGCTTTGAGAATTTGATGTGTCGCTAAAAAGGCCTTCACTTCAAGTTTATTAAAGTTCTTATATATTTTCATGTTTCATTTTTCATTATTATTAATTTTGGCCATGCCACAGAGTTTGCAGGATCTTAGTTTCCCAACCAGGGATCAGACCAGGATCCATAGCAGTGAATGCTTAAGTTGTAACCACTGAACCATTGGAGAATTCCCTAATGTTTCATTTTAAATACAGAAATATTTGATCCATTTGAAGTTTACTATGATATATGAGTTGTGGATGGAACTTTATTTTTTTCCAAATAGCTGCAGGTTGTCCTAATACTTTAAGAATTTTTTTTTAGTCCTCAGAATTGAGACACTACCTTTATCGTACACTGAATTTCTGTGTGTACTTGGGTCTGGTCTGATTTCCCACTTTGTGTCATTCATTGTTCTCTATTTGCCAGCATGGTAGTTTTAATTATTATATTTTATATCTGGTAGGGCTAATCCTTCCTCATTATTCATGTTTTAGAGTGTTCCTTGCATTATTGCATATTAGTTTATAAACTTTATGTGATTTTAATAGAAACAGCTTTTTTCTAGAACTTGTTCAGTTGATTGCAAAGTTCATATTTCATTCCTTTTTTTTTTTTTAATCTGTGGTTAAACTTGGAACTTATTTGGTAAATAAGTAGCTCAGCTGGTAAAGAATCAGCCTGCAATGCAGGAGACCCTGGTTCAATTCCTGGGTTGGGAAGATCCCCTGGAGAAGGGAAAAACTGCCCACTCCAGTATTCCAGCCCGGAGAATTCCATGGACTATATTGTCCCTGGAGTCACAAAGAGTCGGACACAACTGAGCAACTTCCACTTCACTTCACTTCTTTGAGAAACTCTGAATTTGCTTTGCCAAGATTTAGGGTGTTCAGATGGATTCCTGAGACCCTCCTCCTAGCAAAAGGCTGCCTGCGTGCAGCTCATTCTGCTGTGGGTGGAGAGCTGGAGGGTGTACGCTAGACCTTGGACTGACAAATAGACACCTGGCGGAGGTGGTCAGTGTGCCAAAGTTTCCTCTCCAACAGCAACTGAATTTTTAAAATATCTGAAAACTGAGGGGACTTCCCTGGTGGCTCAGACAGTAAAGAATCTGCCTGCAATGCAGGAAACATGGATTTGATCCCTGAGTCGGGAAGATCTCTTGGAGAAGGAAATGGCAACCCATTGTAGTGCTCTTGCCTGGAGAATCCCTTGGACAGAGGAGCCTGGTAGACAGAGTCGCCGAGCAACACACACACACACATACACACTCTAACACCTTTTCGCCAAGCAACACACACACAGTCTAACACCTTTTTTTGGGGACCTTTGGAGATTTTTCTTACCTCCTAAGAGGTCACAGTGCAACAACCATGGTATCCTGTTACTGGATTGAATTATTTTGTTGTAGTAAACGGATATTTATGGTGTTTAGCCTGCCATATGGCTAGAGTAGAAATCACCTGATTGTTTTATAAGAAATATATTATTAAATGTATAATAGATCTTCCTGTCTCATTTTTGTTTGTTTATAGTGGAAAGAAATGTTTTCTTTTGAATTTCATATAAAAGTTGGGTTTGGCTGTCTTGTCATTTCATAAGTTGTCAGAATGGTATAGTCATTCTTCTGTTGCAGTATTTTAGAAAGTGAAAGTAGAGGTGGAAGTCATAATATTTACTTGTATTTATCACACACTAACTTAAAAGGAAAAGAGGCAATGGTACTTTCCTTTTTAGTATTTAAACAAAATTCCAGCTTTGCAATTGTGCAGCCTAGCTAGTTATATGTGATCTTACTTTNCATGTACATTTATGCCACATTTTGTTTAAAATTCATCATCTGTGGATACTTGGTTTGCTTCCACATTTTGGCTATGGGAAAAGATGCTGCAGTGAACACTGGTGTACAACATCTGTTTGAATTCCTGTGTTCCATTTCTTTGGGTACTATACTTAGGAGCAGAATTGTTGGATCCTGTGATTCTTTGAGGAACTCCCAAACTGGTTTCCATAGCAGCTATACCAGTTCATAGTCCCACCAGCAGAGCATGGAGATTTCAGTTACTCCAAATCCTCATCAGTACTTGTTATTTTCTGTGTGTGTGTGTTCGTGTGTATGTATGTGTATTTTAAATAATAGCCACTATAAAGAGTATGAAGTTGTATCTCACTGTGATTTTCCTTCCCTTTTCCCTGATGACTAATAATGTTGAGTGAGCATCTTTTCCTGAGCTTATTTGATTTGTATATCTTCTTTGGAGAAATGTCTGTTTAAATCTTTTGACTATTTTTGAATTGTGGATTTTTTGTTGTTGTTGCTGAGTTTTCAGGGTTCTAGATATATTCTGTATATGACTTGCTAATATTTTTTTCCTGTGCTGTGAGTTGTCTTTTTCACTATCTTGATAGTGTCCTCTGATGCACAACCGTTTTCACTTTTGATGAACTCTAGTTTGTCTATTTTTTCTTCTGTTGCCTGTGCTTTGGTGTCATAGCCAAACTATCTCTTCCAAATCTAGCATCATAAGGATTTTTCCTTTGTGTTGTCTTCTAAAAGGTTTTACAGTCCTATCTCTTACGTTTCAGTCTTTGAGAGATTTTCAGATACCCCTCTCACCCTGAACTTGCTCTCAACTGATTACTATAGCAAGGAATACTTTGGACATGGAAAACTGCTACAAATTTAATGTCTAAGAGTATGGATACTGGACTAGCAGCTTTGATCAGTATTACACTCCTATGATTCAGACTTTAAAACACAAAAAAGGAAACAAACATTGTTACCATCAATATACTTCTCTCCCTTCTTTTTAGGCAATCATGTGATAACCCCATATGACAACTAATTAAGCATAACAACATTTCTTAATCAAAATGAAGAAAACTGTTCTGTATAATGAAGTTGTCTTACTTGGAAAAAAAAAAAGTTCTTTGGAACCAAAATTGGTGCAAAGAAATTTCTAGGCGTTTCTAACTTCAACATCAGTGCCTTTGATAGCTCCCCTGTAGCTCAGATGGTAAAAAAATCTGCCTGCAGTGCAGGAGACCTGAGTTCGATCCCTGGGTCAGGAAGATCCTCTGGAGAAGGGACTGGCAATCCACTCCAGTAATCTTGACTGGAGAATCCCATGGATAGAGGAGCCTGACAGACTATATAGTTCGTGGGGTCGCAAAGAGTCGGACACGACTAAGCAACTAACCCACCACAAATATATATATATATATGTATACAAGCAAATACATGTACTCCCACCCTCGCCATTTAAAAATATAAATGGTACCACACTGTACACACTTTTCTTCATCATTTTTCCACTTACATAGCATATTAGTATATTCTGGAAGATTGTCCTGTACAAAAACTAAGAGCTTCTTTAGCCCTTTGAAATATGGTTAATAAGTGTTTTTTTTCCAGTTTGTCATTTGTCTTTAGATCTTGTTTATTGTTTATTTTGCCATGCAGAAATCTTTCCTTTTATGGCTTTGAGAATTTGATGTGTCGCTAAAAAGGCCTTCACTTCAAGTTTATTAAAGTTCTTATATATTTTCATGTTTCATTTTTCATTATTATTAATTTTGGCCATGCCACAGAGTTTGCAGGATCTTAGTTTCCCAACCAGGGATCAGACCAGGATCCATAGCAGTGAATGCTTAAGTTGTAACCACTGAACCATTGGAGAATTCCCTAATGTTTCATTTTAAATACAGAAATATTTGATCCATTTGAAGTTTACTATGATATATGAGTTGTGGATGGAACTTTATTTTTTTCCAAATAGCTGCAGGTTGTCCTAATACTTTAAGAATTTTTTTTTAGTCCTCAGAATTGAGACACTACCTTTATCGTACACTGAATTTCTGTGTGTACTTGGGTCTGGTCTGATTTCCCACTTTGTGTCATTCATTGTTCTCTATTTGCCAGCATGGTAGTTTTAATTATTATATTTTATATCTGGTAGGGCTAATCCTTCCTCATTATTCATGTTTTAGAGTGTTCCTTGCATTATTGCATATTAGTTTATAAACTTTATGTGATTTTAATAGAAACAGCTTTTTTCTAGAACTTGTTCAGTTGATTGCAAAGTTCATATTTCATTCCTTTTTTTTTTTTTAATCTGTGGTTAAACTTGGAACTTATTTGGTAAATAAGTAGCTCAGCTGGTAAAGAATCAGCCTGCAATGCAGGAGACCCTGGTTCAATTCCTGGGTTGGGAAGATCCCCTGGAGAAGGGAAAAACTGCCCACTCCAGTATTCCAGCCCGGAGAATTCCATGGACTATATTGTCCCTGGAGTCACAAAGAGTCGGACACAACTGAGCAACTTCCACTTCACTTCACTTCTTTGAGAAACTCTGAATTTGCTTTGCCAAGATTTAGGGTGTTCAGATGGATTCCTGAGACCCTCCTCCTAGCAAAAGGCTGCCTGCGTGCAGCTCATTCTGCTGTGGGTGGAGAGCTGGAGGGTGTACGCTAGACCTTGGACTGACAAATAGACACCTGGCGGAGGTGGTCAGTGTGCCAAAGTTTCCTCTCCAACAGCAACTGAATTTTTAAAATATCTGAAAACTGAGGGGACTTCCCTGGTGGCTCAGACAGTAAAGAATCTGCCTGCAATGCAGGAAACATGGATTTGATCCCTGAGTCGGGAAGATCTCTTGGAGAAGGAAATGGCAACCCATTGTAGTGCTCTTGCCTGGAGAATCCCTTGGACAGAGGAGCCTGGTAGACAGAGTCGCCGAGCAACACACACACACACATACACACTCTAACACCTTTTCGCCAAGCAACACACACACAGTCTAACACCTTTTTTTGGGGACCTTTGGAGATTTTTCTTACCTCCTAAGAGGTCACAGTGCAACAACCATGGTATCCTGTTACTGGATTGAATTATTTTGTTGTAGTAAACGGATATTTATGGTGTTTAGCCTGCCATATGGCTAGAGTAGAAATCACCTGATTGTTTTATAAGAAATATATTATTAAATGTATAATAGATCTTCCTGTCTCATTTTTGTTTGTTTATAGTGGAAAGAAATGTTTTCTTTTGAATTTCATATAAAAGTTGGGTTTGGCTGTCTTGTCATTTCATAAGTTGTCAGAATGGTATAGTCATTCTTCTGTTGCAGTATTTTAGAAAGTGAAAGTAGAGGTGGAAGTCATAATATTTACTTGTATTTATCACACACTAACTTAAAAGGAAAAGAGGCAATGGTACTTTCCTTTTTAGTATTTAAACAAAATTCCAGCTTTGCAATTGTGCAGCCTAGCTAGTTATATGTGATCTTACTTTACTTAGGATACTAAATTGAAACATGCTCTTTTGTAACAAATGAAAAATAACTATAATACTTATTTCCTGTAGCAAGTGATTAAAACTGAAACTTGTGTGAGAGAAAAGGGATTGGGGGATATTTCATACCACTGTATACTGATTTTATGTGTGTATGTGTGCACACGTGAACTCAGTCATGTCTGATTTTTTGTGACCTGATGGACTGTACCCTACCATCCTCCTTTGTCCATGGGATTTTCCTGTTATCAGTACTGGAGTGGGTTGTCATTTCCTCCTCCAGGGGATCTTCCGAGCCAGGGATTGAACCCGAGTCTCCTGCATTGCAGGTGAATTCTTTCCTGCTGAGCCATGCCACTGGGGAAGCCATTGGGTCAAATAAGATTGAGATTTGGTGTTAAGTTTTTGTTATTGAATAGTTTATTTGATGTCATTTTACCATAATTGAGTGGACTGAATGAGCAAAGTGAATTACAAACAACATTTACAGCTGTAATTATAATTTCCCTGCCAAAAGATACTTTTTTGCTTGGAAAAGAAATGACTATGCTGTCTTAATAGATTGTTTAAGAAACAGTACATTGTAGATGTAATTTTGAATTTCACTGATGTAATTTTTATGGAGACGTATTAAAACCCTCACTGAATCCAGGTATTCTAATTAGGGCCTATTGGCCTAAGATTTTTATTAAATTATATAACTGATTGATGTAATTTCTTTAGTAAGAAAATATGCAGATAATAATGACAGTTATCTCTATTCTTGCTGTGTTCTTGGTTAATTTGCCTAGTAGTCTTGAAATTGTTTCACACAGATTCCAATTGTTTATTTATGTATTTGGCTGTTCCAGGTCTTGGTTGCAGCACACAGGATCATTAGTTGGGGCATGCAGGATCTTTAGTTGCAGCGTGTGAACTCTTAATGGTGCATACAGGATCTAGTTGTCTGACCAGGGTCCCCTGCGTGGGGAACAGGGGGTCCTAGCCACTGGAACTCCAGAGAAATCCAGGAGTTTCTTTAAATTATTCCATATATTAGATTAGCTTGATTTTGGATAAAATGTATATATTTTAAATTGATATACAATTCTAACACTATAAATTTTCCTCTTTTAAAGTGTGTAGTTCAGTGGTTTTTAGTATATCCCCTTATATATTAGCCACATACAAAGGTGTGCAACCATCACCACTAATTTCAGAATATTTTCATTACCTTAAATATATGTTTTTAATTTGGCTATTACATTTTAGAAAACTGATCACAGGGCTAATGTTTTTACTTTCTACTTCACAAAAGAGGATCAAATTTTGTACCTCTTGATTTTGAGCATAATCTCTAATGTAGGCTTGTAGCAATGTTTTATTTATTCCTCCATAAAATATTTGATTGCCTGCCCTGTGCAGTAAATGAGTAATTGTGATATAGAATGATAACTTACAACAAAGCTAGTGGAGGTGATGAAATTCCAGCTGAGCTATTGAAATCCTAAAAGATGATGCTGTTAAAGTGCTGCACTCAATATGTCAGCAAATTTGGAAAACTCAGCAGTGGCCACAGGACTGGAAAAGATCAGTTTTCATTCCACTCCCAAAGAAGAGCAACACCA
Organism: Neotragus moschatus; assembly: GCA_006410615.1. Classification (NCBI taxonomy): domain Eukaryota; kingdom Metazoa; phylum Chordata; class Mammalia; order Artiodactyla; family Bovidae; genus Neotragus; species Neotragus moschatus. The sequence continues at coordinate 230,515 of SJYA01000545.1, read as the reverse complement.
AAGAATGTTCAGACTACTGTACAGCTGCCTTCATATCACATGCTAGTAAGGTTATGCTCAAAATCCTTGAAGCTAGGCTTCGGCAGTATGTGATTAAAGAACTTCCAGATGTACAAGCTGGGTTTAAAAAAAGCATAGGAATCAGAGATCAAATTGCCAACATTCACTGAATCAAGGAGAAAGTGAAGGAACTCTAGAAACACATCTACCTCTGTTTTATTGACTACACTAAAGCCTTTGACTGTGGATCACAACAAATTGTGGCAAATTCTTTAAGAGATGAGAGCACCAGACCACCTCACCTGTCTCCTCAGAGACCTGCATGTAGGGCAAGAAACAAAGTTAGAATCTCACATAGAACAACTCTTTGGTTCAAAATTGGGAAAGGAGTATAACAAGGCTGTGTACTGCACTCTGCTTACTTTTGTACAGAGTACATCATGCAAAATGCTGGGCTGGGTGAATCATAAGCTAGAGTCAAAATTGTTGGGAGAAATTTCAACCTCCTCAGAAATGCAGATGATACCACTCTAATGGCAGAAACCGAAAGGAAAAAAGAGCCTTTTGATGAAGGTGAAAGAGGAGAGTGAAAAAACTAGCTTAAAACTCAGCATTAAAAAAACTAAGATCATGGAATCCAGTCCAATCCCTTCATGGCAAAAAGATGGGGAAAAAGTGGAAACCGTGACAGACTTTATTTTCTTGGGCTCCAAAATCACTGTTGACAGTGACTGCTGCTGCTAAGTCGCTTCAGTCGTGTCCGACTCTGTACGACCCCATAGACGGCAGCCCACCAGGCTCCGCCGTCCCTGGGATTCTCCAGGCAAGAACACTGGAGTGGGTTGCCATTTCCTTCTCCAATGCATGAAAGTGAAAAGTGAAAGTGAAGTCGCTCAGTCATGTCCGACTCTTCGCAATCCCATGGACTGCAGCCTACCACACTCCTCTGCCCATGGAATTTTCCAGGCAAGAGTACTGGAGTGGGGTGCCATCGCCTTCTCCACAGTCATGAAATTAAAATACGCTTGCTCCTTGGAAGGAAAGTGATGACAAATTTGGACAGTGTATTAAAAACAAAGATATCACTTTGCCATCAGAGGTCCATATACTGTAGTTTTTCCAGTAGTCATGTATGGATGTGAAAGTTGGACCACAAAGAAGGCTGAGTGCCAGAGGATAGATACTTTTGATCTGTGGTGGAGGAAACTCTTGAGGGTCCCTTGGACTACAAAGAGATCAAACCAGTCAGTTCTACAAGAAATCAGTCCTGAATATTCATTGGAAAGACTGATGCTAAAGCTTCAGTGCTTTGGCCACCTGATGAGAAAAGCCAACTCACTGGAAAAGACCCTGATGTGGGAAAGATTGAGGGCAAGAGAAAGGGGCAGTAGAAGGTAAGATGGTTAGATAGTATCACTGACTTAATGGACATGAAATTGAGCAAACTCCTGCAGAGTGAAGTATGAGGAAGCCTGGTATACGGCAGTCCATGGAGTCGCAAAATGTCAGGCATAACTTAGTGACTTATCAACAACAACAAATGATAACTTCCATAATAGAAATACACATGAAGTGTTTATAGGACTGTTTGGAGGAGGTAGTGAGCAGGAGAGTATGCATGGAAAGCTTTACAGTGGAACTTATATTTAAAATTAGATATTGACATTTTTGTTAGCATTTGCTAGACAAATTCTAATTTGAGGACAAAGTAAATATTAAAGGGCAAAAGTGAATTTAGCATGTTTCCTAGATGTTTGTGAATTGTGCTATCAAACAGTTTGACAGCACTTTAGTGTAGGTGGCGACTAAGAAAATAATAAAGAATGAAGGACAAGTGGGGAACTTAACAACTCTTTGTATTGTACCCTAAAATTAAAATTGCTTTCTTGAAAAGTTTTTCTATTTGAGAAATTTAGGATTACTTGTAGTAAGTAAGAACCCTATCATTTGTAACTGTAATATTAAATCTAATCAAGGACATAGTACCTGAATTTTATTTTCTAAATCTGTTAATAGCTGACTGCTTTGGTCTTCATGTGTACTTAGTCGCTTTAGTCGTGTCCAACTTTTTGTGACCCTATGGACTGTAGCCCACCAGGTTCCTTTGTCCATGAAATTCTCCAGGCAAGAATACTGGGTTGGGTTGCCATACCCTCCTCCAGGGCCTCTTCCTGACCCAGGTATCAAACCTGTGTCTCATGTCTTCTGCATTGGCAGGTGAGTTCTTTACCACTAGCACCACTTGGTCCTCATGCAGGAGTGATACTGGGGCAGGTTTGTAGAATTTCTTGAGAACACAGAACTGCAACAGCAGATGGCATTAGAGATCAGGTTTAAGGATGAGTTGCAAGGGTTTAAGAGGGGGAGGGAAATTAGATGAATTGGGCATTCAGAGTATAGCTGGCAAATATAGCAATGACCCTTGAGCATTGCTGGTCTATTTAAAGGTTTATCTTTAGTTTTTTTAAAACCAGCTATTTAAAAAATCTAGCAATTAAGAATTCTCTCCCAAGAAGAAAAGGAAATTTTGTTGTATATCTAATAACTCCTTCTCCCTCAACTAAAAAAAAAGGTAGAAAAATATGAAGGTAGCATACAGGATCTATTTAATAGCCTTAGCTTCTTTATTTTAACTAAGTATCACTTTACACCAACAAGTACCTAATATTAGATGTTAAGAGTGGTATATCTGACTGGGTAAAGATTTACGTGGGAAAAGGGGCAGTAGTTTGCATACTAACTGTGGCTTCCGTGGATATAAATATGAGTCTTTCTTCAAACTGGATTTATGGTGTTCCTAAAGCTTTGGTTTCTCCAAAATCTATTTTCTAAAGAAGGAATACATACTAGCAAAAGAAGAAAATGTCTCAAAGATGTCAGAAATAAGTAGTGTTAAAGTGAAATAGTAATGAGAGCCCACTCTTTAAACAGAATAGGTTCTGAACCATTAAATTTGATCTTTTTTTCCTCTTTATTTTTTTAACAGTCAAGTTCTGGTCTACTATGTGTATTTCACCTTCATTTTTGGAAAACATTTCAAAGTTGATGTGCAAGTCAAGAACTTGTATAAAGTTCTGCTCCTCTATTAGGAAGTTGGAGTTTAGGAGGTGTGCAAAAGCATTTTAACAAAAATTCATAGATGGTAAATATATACATTAGGATATTTTAACTGTTTTTAGCCAAGCTACATAGAATTACTAACATCTGAGTAGGTATGTGAAAGTAAAAAGACAATCCCAGAATTCAGAAGTGACTTTCACAGTATAAACGGTGGAAGAAGATAGGCCTGAACCCCACCTTTTCATTTTTTGGCTTAATTGCTAAGTGTGATTATCCTGTAGTTCCTTTTCTGGTCCTTGATTGCATGGGTAGGGAGCTACAGAAGACTGCTGAAGAAATCACAGACTCTGAAAATTAAAAGCCAAAGGCAGGGGAGCTTGGTAACTTTCCTTTTTAAACTGTTTGTTAATTATGACTGTTAGGAATTCTCAAAGAAGTGGAAAATCTCCTAGGCATTCTTGGTGACATGTTTTTCTTCTCTTTCAGCCTTGAAGTAAATTGTCTAAGATAAAGATGAGAAATTAGAATAGTAAGTTTAAGATTACTAAGTTCCTAAATAAAAAGAAAAAAAGTTTCAGTATACGATAGAGAGAAGAAGTAGGATGATGGAGTGGAAAGACTCAGCTCAAATGTCACCCAACTCTTTGAAATGTTACCTGAACCTTCCCTGGCAGAGTTAGTTACTCTAACTTCTGTGCTTCCATTGCATATATTTCTCTGTTTTTAACATAAATCACATTATATTGTAATTATTAATTTGTCTTTTACTAGTGAATGCTCCTTAATTGTCAAGGTGACCTTTTTAGTTTTTGCATTTCATGATCAACACAGAACATCCTTTGAAAATAGTTCAATAAAATTATAGACTGTGGGTTTATCTATAAGCATAAATACTGCCACCACCACCAAAAATACTGCCCTTAAAATACAGCTTGGGGATAAGATAAGAGAATATGTTTGCCTATCCCTAAGATAGTGCTTATTCATGTAACTTTCATAAGTGAACTACTCATAAATGTTTTCTCTTCTTTCATTTACTTATAGTATGTACATATTAAAACTTATTAGGTTCTATGGTGATTAATACAGTCAATAGGTCATTAATTTTAAGAAATTAGTATTATTGGTAGTAATGCTTGCAAACTGTGGCTGTTTCATGAATTTCCTGGTAAGGCACAACTTTGGTAACTACTCTTCTAATAGGTCAAACAAAAACTTCCCTTTGTTTTGTCACAACACAGAGAGGTGAGCTAAGTTATCTATGTTACCTCCATTTAAAAACAACCCCCCACATTAGGCTCTTAGTTTAAGAAAATATTTTTAGTAGTCAAATACCTTTTGAATGCATCTGACATATCTTAGTGACTCACCCACTAAAAGGTGGTACCAGGTTGTTATCAACCGAGGGCTGTTGTGCCCAGGCAGCAAGTCAAACTCTGGCAGGGGTGTTAGCATCAGAGTAAGAATTTATTTTCAGGGTGCCAAGCAAGGAGAATGAGCAGCTCATGAACTTTCTTCTGATTGTTTGGTGCTAAGGTAACGAGGGGATGTTTCGGGAGTGTCAACCATTTGGTTATAATCAGCCTGGGATCTGTGTGCTTGTGCCCAGCATGTTGTCACCCTCTTCCACCTGAGTAGGAGTCTTAGTTTCTACAGAACGCTCACGGATATACACCAGATTGTTATTCATGTCCCTCAAGAGAAACCTTGAGATCCCTGTGACACTGCTTGAGCCTACTGTTTGGAACTCCCTGAAGGCCTAGAAGATTTTTTTTTTTCAAGTAACGGGAACACAGAGGTGCTTTTGTACCCAGGAACGCTCCACAGGGTCCTGGTTGGTTTCATTATCCTCTTTTCTTTGATACTTCTCAGTCCTGAGGGTAACAGGGGCAGAACAAGAAAGGAAATAAAGCTCCACAGGGTCCTGGTTGGTTTCAGTATCCTCTTTTCTTTGATACTTCTCAGTCCTGAGGGTAACGGGCAGGACAAGAAAGGAAATAAAGCTTTGGATAAAGACATTAGTCATAAACCCTATATGAAGTTGGTTTTAGGGAGAGTTTGGCTCCAGACGAACCCCAGGTGAAACTTTTATTCTTTCTGCTATCTGGTTTATGTTTACCCAGTGCTTTTTTTTCTTTAATGCCAATTTTTTTTGTGTTTAAGCTCCTTAGTTCTTATCAGTGAGTTCAAGACTTGCTAAATAGAAGATTGTCACATTCTTCTTACTTGTAACTTGTGAGCTGAGTGCCATCTATGAGTGTAGTCTTTCTTATATCAACTTATGGGAAGGTTCAGAACACAAGTCCACATTATCCCCCTGTTACTTTTCCATTGCCATGTTCTTGTTGTAAAGGTTGTTCAAGCAGGATTACCTGATGGTATATAGGTATCTCCAGGTTCTGCTTTGAATGGAATTCTGTTTTACCTTTCATACTGATTGTTTGCTTTGAAAGCTGCTTGAGCTAGAATTACTTTGTAGTAGAGAAGAGAATGGTTGGCATAGATCCCAGCTTCTCCAGGGCAGAGGCTAGTATGCAAATTTTCCCAGATCTTCACATTTCAGTAAAGCCTTCTTTTCTCCCTTTAACACACACAAAACAGACTGTTAAGGGGGCAGCCAAGATCTGCCCTAAGCCTTGAAGACAAAATAAGGTCGGTGCCACTCTTTTCCCAAAATACCGTCAATTGTAGATGCTCCCATCAATGCTCCCATAAATGGAGGGGAAAAGCAGATCCCTTCTGTTGCACAGTGCAGCCTCTGCTATAAATGTACCAAGAAGATTAAAACTACCATAATTAGTTTCCTCAGGCTCAGCTTCAGTTCTTGCTTTCATTTTGTAGTTGAAACTTCTCTAAATCAGTGTTGCTTTTGGCTGATTGAGCAGTTTGCTTTCTTTCTGTATTGTAGTGTGTTTTAATGGAGAATATAATGAGGTATGCTGAATGTGAGAAATATTTCTCATTTCACTGTTGGTTTTGCTCATGGAAAAAGTCACTGTTGAAACAAATTGATAGAAGGCATGACTTGCTTAGTCCCAGAGAATTAAGCCCAAGTATCATCATGCTGACTCACTAATTCACATACTACTTTTTATGGCTGTCTGTTGATATCTTTATTTCCTTTTAGTGACTGTATATCATGCCAGAGGTGTTTACATACAGACTGCTCCATAACTACACGTTACTAGTAAATTCTGAGGTACAGCTGCTTAGAAGGGAAGATTTTTGGATTACATCAGAATTAACGGCCCTATATGATGAGATAACAAACCTGGAGCTTTTATGGAATTTCATGAATAGGGACAAAAGGTTGAATACATGATGGAAAAAATTTTTTTCTTCTGACCTCATTTAGTGAGTCTAAACCACTGAAGGCATTTTTCTGAATTGTTCTTCTTTCCCAATTAGTTATATAGGGATTTACAGAGAGCAATCTTGAGAGAAAGAGTATAGATTAATTTATACATGTGCTGTGGTAGTGATTTTACACTTCAGGAGTAAACTGAGTATAAAGAATCTAAAGACTTTTCCTCTACTGTTAATACCTAAGACAGATTGGTGTCTTATGTTTGTTGCTTAAGTTATATTCAGTAGCAGGAAGAGCCTCTCCATATCACTATTAATATTCTTTTATTATAGTATTCTCTGAAGGAATTAAACTTCCTCTAGTAATATATGTTGGTTGACTCTTTAATGGGGGCAGTATAGTATAATAAAAATGAGCAGGTGCAGCCACCTAATTAATGGTTATATAATTTAAGAAAAACCCACAGTGGTCTGCTTTTGAAAAGAAAAACTTGTGTGATTTTATATTAAAATACTTGATATAATTGTCTGTATGTTAAATTGTCTTTAATTTTCTTTTGAGACTTTTCCCCCAACCCCCATTCTCAGATGTTCTGGTTCTCTGATTGTATGTCACAAACTGAACCTTTGCACATTCATTGAAGATGTTTTCTGAATATTTTCGTAAGTGGACTTAAGATTCTTCCCTTACTTACAGTTCTTATTTTTAACATAATTTTGCAAGTAATTTACAGTCCTTACAGTCACTTGGGAAAAACTGTCCATAAACATTTTTCTTTGTCTTTTTTAATGATTGTCTTAGAGTTTGCAATATACATTTACAGCTAATTTAATTAACCGTGAATTAACACTGTTTTGCTTTACAGATACCTTGTAATAATAAAATAGCATGAATTCCTCCCTTCCTTTCCTTGTCTCTTGTATCATTACAGTCATTCATTTCATTGTAAATAAAGATATACATTCATATCGTCATACTTTATTGAATGCATTGTTTCTATTTTAGACAGGCTTATCTGTTAGATTAGATAAAAATAAGAAAACTAACGAATTCCCTGGTGGTCCTATGGTCAGGATTCTGCACTTCCACTGCAGGGAACACAATCCCTGATAGGGGAACTAAGATTCCCCCATGGCTCTCAGTGCCGCTAAAAAAAAAAAAAGAATAAGAAAAATAAAAGTTTTTATTTTACCTTCACTTCTTCTCTAGTGGTCTTTTATTCTTTATATAGATTCAAGTTTCTGACCTATTAGCATTTTCCTTCTCTCTAAACAACTTCTTTTAATTTGCAAGACATGTCTACTGAAAACAAATACCCTCAAATTTCTGTTACAGAAAGTCTGTTTCTTCTTCATTTTTAAAGAATAATTTCACAGGTTACAGAATTCTAGCTGTTTTGTTTTTGTTTTCCTTCTAACACTTTAAGTATTTTACTCCACTCTCTTCTTGGCTTGCACAGTGTCTGAGAAGTTGGATATAATTTTTATTTTTGCTTACCTGTAGTTAAGAGTACAGCTTTTTATATTTTGGTTAGCCTGTACCTCTAGATTGTAAACTGAGACTTCTCTGGTGGGTCAGTGGGACTTCATTGGGACTTCCCTGGTGGGTCAGTGGTTAAGAAACTACCTTGCAGTAGAGGGGACACGGCTTCAGTCCCTGGTTGGGGAACTAAGATCACACACGCTGCAGAGCAACTGGAGAGCCCACAAGATCTGGAACCTGAGTGCCACAACTAGAGAATCTGTGCGAAGCAATGGAAGATCCTGCTTGGTACAGTGAAGCCCCCACGTGCTGCAGCTAAGACCCAATGCAGACAAATATTTAAAACAAAAAACCCAAATACTTCTGGGTGCCCCCTCCCTTCTTAGGTAGAACAGGATGAGTGGACTAGAGTTGGGTATTTCCTCCCACCAGATCGATTAGGCTTTGATAAATCCCAACAGGTTAAGCTCTGGTTAATAGTTTCTCCTGAGGACAGACCTTGTTAGAAACAGAATGATCTGGCATATTTCAAAATGGTTCCTTTCCCCTTCTGCAGGAATTAAGGGAATTTTTCTCATTGTGCCAACCTAGTGGAGATCCAGAAGATAAAACTCATAGAAGTTTGTGGGAATCACAGTAATTGAGTTCTCCTGGAGTTTTCAACTCTCCAACTGGTCTACATTGAGCCTCCAGCAGTTTATCACTTTAGAGTTGAGGTTTCCCTACCCTAGCACACACTCATTCCATCAGGGTTTCTGCTCTGGTAAATGATTCTCCATCAGTCACTTCAGTTTTGGTGCCTGTAGTTTACTCTCTGACCTCGTGTCTATTATGGATATAATTGTCTATTCTTTCCATTTAACTTTTCACATGTTGTTAGGATAGAATGTCAACCTCCATGCTGCTGCTAAGTCACTTCAGTCGTGTCCAACTCTGTGCGACCCCATAGACAGCAGCCCACTAGGCTCCGCTGTCCCTGGGATTCTCCAGGCAAGAACACTGGAGTGGGTTGCCATTTCCTTCTCCAATGCATGAAAGTGAAAAGGGAAAGTGAAGTTGCTCAGTCGTATCCGACTCTTAGAGAGCCCATGGACTGCAGCCTACCAGGCTCCTCCATCCATGAGATTTTCCAGGCAAGAGTACTGGAGTGGGCTGCCATCGCCTTCTCCAGTTAACCTCCATACTTCTCTATAAATTTTTTTTAAAACCCTATTCAATTTTTAAAAAAATATATATTTCCTTTATTTATTTAAGCTGCTCCAGGTCTTTGTTGTGGCATGTGGGGTCTAGTTCCCTGACCAGGGATCAAACCTGGACCCCCTACATTAAGAGCACAGGGTCTTATCCACTGGACTACCAGGGAAAAGTGAAAGTCGCTCAGTTGTTTCCGATTCTTTGCTACCCCATGGACTATATAGTCCATGGAATTCTTGAGGCCAGAATACTGGAGTGGGTAGCCTTTCTTTCCTCCAGGGGCTCTTGCCACCCCAGGGATCGAACCCAGGTNAAAACTACCATAATTAGTTTCCTCAGGCTCAGCTTCAGTTCTTGCTTTCATTTTGTAGTTGAAACTTCTCTAAATCAGTGTTGCTTTTGGCTGATTGAGCAGTTTGCTTTCTTTCTGTATTGTAGTGTGTTTTAATGGAGAATATAATGAGGTATGCTGAATGTGAGAAATATTTCTCATTTCACTGTTGGTTTTGCTCATGGAAAAAGTCACTGTTGAAACAAATTGATAGAAGGCATGACTTGCTTAGTCCCAGAGAATTAAGCCCAAGTATCATCATGCTGACTCACTAATTCACATACTACTTTTTATGGCTGTCTGTTGATATCTTTATTTCCTTTTAGTGACTGTATATCATGCCAGAGGTGTTTACATACAGACTGCTCCATAACTACACGTTACTAGTAAATTCTGAGGTACAGCTGCTTAGAAGGGAAGATTTTTGGATTACATCAGAATTAACGGCCCTATATGATGAGATAACAAACCTGGAGCTTTTATGGAATTTCATGAATAGGGACAAAAGGTTGAATACATGATGGAAAAAATTTTTTTCTTCTGACCTCATTTAGTGAGTCTAAACCACTGAAGGCATTTTTCTGAATTGTTCTTCTTTCCCAATTAGTTATATAGGGATTTACAGAGAGCAATCTTGAGAGAAAGAGTATAGATTAATTTATACATGTGCTGTGGTAGTGATTTTACACTTCAGGAGTAAACTGAGTATAAAGAATCTAAAGACTTTTCCTCTACTGTTAATACCTAAGACAGATTGGTGTCTTATGTTTGTTGCTTAAGTTATATTCAGTAGCAGGAAGAGCCTCTCCATATCACTATTAATATTCTTTTATTATAGTATTCTCTGAAGGAATTAAACTTCCTCTAGTAATATATGTTGGTTGACTCTTTAATGGGGGCAGTATAGTATAATAAAAATGAGCAGGTGCAGCCACCTAATTAATGGTTATATAATTTAAGAAAAACCCACAGTGGTCTGCTTTTGAAAAGAAAAACTTGTGTGATTTTATATTAAAATACTTGATATAATTGTCTGTATGTTAAATTGTCTTTAATTTTCTTTTGAGACTTTTCCCCCAACCCCCATTCTCAGATGTTCTGGTTCTCTGATTGTATGTCACAAACTGAACCTTTGCACATTCATTGAAGATGTTTTCTGAATATTTTCGTAAGTGGACTTAAGATTCTTCCCTTACTTACAGTTCTTATTTTTAACATAATTTTGCAAGTAATTTACAGTCCTTACAGTCACTTGGGAAAAACTGTCCATAAACATTTTTCTTTGTCTTTTTTAATGATTGTCTTAGAGTTTGCAATATACATTTACAGCTAATTTAATTAACCGTGAATTAACACTGTTTTGCTTTACAGATACCTTGTAATAATAAAATAGCATGAATTCCTCCCTTCCTTTCCTTGTCTCTTGTATCATTACAGTCATTCATTTCATTGTAAATAAAGATATACATTCATATCGTCATACTTTATTGAATGCATTGTTTCTATTTTAGACAGGCTTATCTGTTAGATTAGATAAAAATAAGAAAACTAACGAATTCCCTGGTGGTCCTATGGTCAGGATTCTGCACTTCCACTGCAGGGAACACAATCCCTGATAGGGGAACTAAGATTCCCCCATGGCTCTCAGTGCCGCTAAAAAAAAAAAAAGAATAAGAAAAATAAAAGTTTTTATTTTACCTTCACTTCTTCTCTAGTGGTCTTTTATTCTTTATATAGATTCAAGTTTCTGACCTATTAGCATTTTCCTTCTCTCTAAACAACTTCTTTTAATTTGCAAGACATGTCTACTGAAAACAAATACCCTCAAATTTCTGTTACAGAAAGTCTGTTTCTTCTTCATTTTTAAAGAATAATTTCACAGGTTACAGAATTCTAGCTGTTTTGTTTTTGTTTTCCTTCTAACACTTTAAGTATTTTACTCCACTCTCTTCTTGGCTTGCACAGTGTCTGAGAAGTTGGATATAATTTTTATTTTTGCTTACCTGTAGTTAAGAGTACAGCTTTTTATATTTTGGTTAGCCTGTACCTCTAGATTGTAAACTGAGACTTCTCTGGTGGGTCAGTGGGACTTCATTGGGACTTCCCTGGTGGGTCAGTGGTTAAGAAACTACCTTGCAGTAGAGGGGACACGGCTTCAGTCCCTGGTTGGGGAACTAAGATCACACACGCTGCAGAGCAACTGGAGAGCCCACAAGATCTGGAACCTGAGTGCCACAACTAGAGAATCTGTGCGAAGCAATGGAAGATCCTGCTTGGTACAGTGAAGCCCCCACGTGCTGCAGCTAAGACCCAATGCAGACAAATATTTAAAACAAAAAACCCAAATACTTCTGGGTGCCCCCTCCCTTCTTAGGTAGAACAGGATGAGTGGACTAGAGTTGGGTATTTCCTCCCACCAGATCGATTAGGCTTTGATAAATCCCAACAGGTTAAGCTCTGGTTAATAGTTTCTCCTGAGGACAGACCTTGTTAGAAACAGAATGATCTGGCATATTTCAAAATGGTTCCTTTCCCCTTCTGCAGGAATTAAGGGAATTTTTCTCATTGTGCCAACCTAGTGGAGATCCAGAAGATAAAACTCATAGAAGTTTGTGGGAATCACAGTAATTGAGTTCTCCTGGAGTTTTCAACTCTCCAACTGGTCTACATTGAGCCTCCAGCAGTTTATCACTTTAGAGTTGAGGTTTCCCTACCCTAGCACACACTCATTCCATCAGGGTTTCTGCTCTGGTAAATGATTCTCCATCAGTCACTTCAGTTTTGGTGCCTGTAGTTTACTCTCTGACCTCGTGTCTATTATGGATATAATTGTCTATTCTTTCCATTTAACTTTTCACATGTTGTTAGGATAGAATGTCAACCTCCATGCTGCTGCTAAGTCACTTCAGTCGTGTCCAACTCTGTGCGACCCCATAGACAGCAGCCCACTAGGCTCCGCTGTCCCTGGGATTCTCCAGGCAAGAACACTGGAGTGGGTTGCCATTTCCTTCTCCAATGCATGAAAGTGAAAAGGGAAAGTGAAGTTGCTCAGTCGTATCCGACTCTTAGAGAGCCCATGGACTGCAGCCTACCAGGCTCCTCCATCCATGAGATTTTCCAGGCAAGAGTACTGGAGTGGGCTGCCATCGCCTTCTCCAGTTAACCTCCATACTTCTCTATAAATTTTTTTTAAAACCCTATTCAATTTTTAAAAAAATATATATTTCCTTTATTTATTTAAGCTGCTCCAGGTCTTTGTTGTGGCATGTGGGGTCTAGTTCCCTGACCAGGGATCAAACCTGGACCCCCTACATTAAGAGCACAGGGTCTTATCCACTGGACTACCAGGGAAAAGTGAAAGTCGCTCAGTTGTTTCCGATTCTTTGCTACCCCATGGACTATATAGTCCATGGAATTCTTGAGGCCAGAATACTGGAGTGGGTAGCCTTTCTTTCCTCCAGGGGCTCTTGCCACCCCAGGGATCGAACCCAGGTCCCACACATGGCAGGCGGCGGATTCTTTACCAGCTGAGCCACAAGGGAAGCCCAAGAATACTGGAGTGGGTAGCCTAGCCCTTCTCCAGTGGATCTTCCCCACCCAGGAATCAAACAGAGATCTCCTGCATTGCAGGCAGGTTCTTTACTAAGTGAGCTATCAGGAAAGCCCAGACTACCAGGGAAGTCCCTCCATAACTCTTTGATCAACAAACATTGTAATAGGAGTGTGTATGCATGCATGCTCAGTTGATTCAGTCATGTCTAACGCTTTGCGACCCCATGGACTGTATCCCACCAGGGTCCTATGTCCATGGGATTCTCCAGGCAGAATACTGGAGTGGGCTGTGCCCTCCTCCAGGGCATCTTCCTGGCCTGGGCATTGAACCTGCATCTGCAGATTCTTCACCCACTGAGCCACCTGGAAAGCCCAGAAGTGTGTATAATTGGTTTGTAAGAAGATAAAATTGTGAATTTCCATTTATATCTCAACTTTTATTGCATGCAGAGTAGTTTCAAAATCTGCCATGTACTAGGATGATAGGAGGATCTTTCTGGCACATATCATGTAAAAAATGAATATATAAACTCTTAAGGCACATTACTGTTTTAGTGGATTCCAGTAAACTACTTTGAATAACTTTTCCTGTGTTGATATTGTTATCTATAGAGTATAACTTTAAAGCTTTCCTTTGTTCAGGTGCTCTTTTTTTTAACGTGTAATAAGGCTATCCTTTCCTGTTTCATTAAGTACGTGACGTTAATTTCAGAATCTCTTAGTATAGCAAGAATGATGAAAATAGCCTACTGTATTTCTGTTGACAGAGTAGTTCTGTAACTGAAATTCTGTGCCGTAATTCTCTAAACACACAACTTGAGGATTTGAACAAAACATCCTATTCTTGGTTCCAAAATCTTAAGTTATGAGCACATAACCTTCACTATGTTTGTTTGTTGTCAGTACCAATTAAATAATAATTTAAACTATCTTTTCCTTTTTTTGACATCCCTGTGAAGTCCCCTGAACCACCAGAGAAGTCCCAGTTTATAGTCTATAGAATTTTGTGCACATTTTTTTTTTGAGATTCTGTTGTTATGGTTTGTGCATTGCAGATATCTTTCATTCAGTGATCAAAACAGAATTTTAATTTTGTCATCCTGCGCTGTCAAGTATTTATGTCTGATGTGTGAGATACAGAAGTGGCATATTTAATTATGTCATTAACATTTTGTTCTGAGCAGAGTGAGATTTTAGGAACAAATTTTTCAAGAAAATGTTTTCTCAAAAGGAACTGAGCAAATCCTAAAAAAATTTTTGTCATCAACTTAGAGGTTATTTGCAATTTGTAGAAGTACTTCAGAAAGCTTATTCAAATATGAGTGAGTGAGTGAAGTCGCTCAGTTGTGTCCGACTCTTTGCGACCCCATGGACTGTAGGAGCCTACCAGGCTCCTCCATCCAAGGAATTTTCCAGGCAAGAGTACTGCAGTGGGTTGCCATTTCCTTCTCCAGAGGATCTTCCTGACCCAGGAATTGAACCCGGGTCTCCCGCATTGTAGGCAGATGCTTTACTGTCTGAGCCACCAGGGAAGTCAAATATTAGGACTCATGAATCTTCTCCATAAAGACAATTTTTTTAAGGTTCAAAAAAATATTTATTGGCTGCACTGGGTATTCTTCACTGCAGCATGCAGGGTCTTTAATTGCAGCATGCAGGATTTTTTTTTCTAGTTGAGGCATATGGGATAGTTCCCTGACAGGTGATGGAACCCAGGCCCCTGCATTGGGAACACAAAGTCTTAGCCAACTAGACCACCGGTGAAATCCCCATAAAGATATTGTAAGGCTTTTTTTTTTTTTTAATGGAATGAAAATAGCCCTTGTTTTAGATATTTTGTTCTCCTCTAACATTTTCTCCTTTTTTATACTATTTACTATGTCCAGATTAAAGTCAAATTATAATGAATAAAGGTGATTTATTTGGAGTTTCTCTCATGAAATTTTGAGCTAAATAGACATTTTTCTTTAATTAATTTTCACACAATGTCAAGAGTTGCCAAAGAGGAATTTTCTTGAAAGATTCAAGGATTGCTAAGAGTTAAATATTTCACTTAAAGGCTAGTATTAATGTTTAATGTTGTTTAGCTTAGTGTACTAAAATTTTAGAAAAATTAGAATTATGACGTAAATGCAATTCTTATTGTTCTCTTATATGATTATGTAAGTATTAATTCATGATCTTTTGTTTATTTATTTATTGACTACACCATGTGGCATATGGGATCTTAGCTCCTGGGCCAAAGATCAGCCCCTTCCCCCCTACAGTGCTGGAAGAGTGAAGTCTTAACCACTGGAACACCAGGGAAGTCCCCATGATATCTTTTAAAAGGAGATAGTTTAAATTATTTTTATAATTTTTTTCATGTCTCCCTGTTTGTAGGTTACCGTTTAATTAGATTCTGTGAATATGTTTATAGAGGTCTCATTTTTCTTAATTCTCTTGTACTTCTTGGCAGTCACTCATAATAATGGCAAAATATGAACTCTCTGATTTAAAAAACATATATACTTTCTTTTACTAGTGATCTGAACATTTTTTTCTTGTTCTACTAATCAGTTCTCTTTGAATTGTCTTTCCATATATTTGCTTGTGTTTTATTTTGAGATATTGGGGGACTTTTTTGTTCTAATTTTTAAACTACATCTGTGTCTTTTCCTTTATATATATATATATATATCTTGTTATTAATTCCTTTCTCCCAGAAAGATTACCTCAAGATAGAGAAGAACTAAAAGTTTACCTACAATTTATTCTAAGCCCCTTCAAGGTGGGAAGTTGGGACTGGGATTCTTCAAGGTCTATACCCTCAGTAACCGAGCTCTTAAGAAGGGCTCAGAATTGGAAATGAAAAAACAAAAAAGTTATTGATCATGAAAAGCAACAGGAGGTAGACACAGCTAACAGCAGGATTAAATTTTGCAGGAATTTCAAATAATATATTTGTTGGATAAAGAATATAAAGTAAGTTTATTTGGAATGATTAAAGACTTAAAGAAGAATAAGCCTTTAAAAAATGACCAGGCATTTTCAAAGAGAAGCCAATGTCATATATTTTCTAGACATGAAAAACTGTATTTTCTTGATGAAAAATGCATTCGTTGACATTTAAAACTCAGTGAATAATTTAAGCATCTAATTTAGACACAGCTGTGGAGAAAATAGTAAACCAGAAAATAACATTGAGAAAATACCACTGTGAGCTTCCAAAATGGCTCAGTGGTAAAGAATCCGCCTGCCAAGCAAGGGACACAGATTTGATCCCTGGGTTGGAAAGATCCCCTAGAGAAGAAAATGGTAACCTAGTATTCTTACCTGGGAGATCCCATGTACAGAAGAGCCTGATGGACTCCAGCTACGATTCATAGGGTTGCAGAGTCAGACACAACTTAGCAAGTAAATCACCACCATCAGTCACCTCATGAAGAGGATGAAGGGTGAAACAACAGTACACGAGCTTGGGAAACAGAAACATGTAAAAGCACCCATGGAGACAAATAGAAGAAGAAAAATATCAGTTGTGTAAAAGTGAAATTAGAAGCATCACATGTAAAACAGTGGGAAAGGAAGAATAAAATGGAAATGAGCAAGATTCAAAAGATTGGGAGTGTGATATATATGAAAAAAAAAGAAGAAGAAATACAATATATGCGTAACTGAAATCTTTAAAGAAGAAGGCAGAAATTTTAAACTTATCAGTAGAGCAAAGAACCTCTTTGTGAACCAGGTGAAAGGATTGAATTACCTCCTGAGGATAAAATTCAAGATGTTCTCAAACATCAAAATCCAGAACCAAAGAACAGTGGGACAAAATCCATAATGTCCTCAAACTGGACAGTTTCATCTATACCCAAATGATAATGACTGACATTTTTGAACACCTCATTCCTCAGGAAATTTTAGAAAGCAACCTTTAGTCTTTTTGTTAGCCACAAAGGAATATAACATGCTTAGTTGCTCAGTTGTGTCCAACTCTTTGCGACCCCACGGACTGTAGTCTGCCAGGCTCTTCTGTCCATGGGGATTCTCCAGGCAAGAATATTGCAGTGGGTTGCCATGCCCTCCTTCAGGGGATCTTCCCAACCCAGGGATTGAACCCAGGTCTTCACATTGCAGATAAATTCTTTACCAGCTGAGTCACTAGGGAAGCACAAACAATTTAGAAATGAGGGAGAGAATGAAAGTCATTTAAGTATATACTGATCTCTTCATTTAATATAATAGAAGTCAGACAGTGTCAGTTGTTAAAACTGATACTGTAAAAAACTGGTATAGTAAAAAAAATTATATATATATATGTCTAATTGAATAATGAGGCAGCAACGGGAAGAGAATGCTGATTTAATCACTGCTAATAATGTCAGCAAATATTGAAGGCTAAGTATAAGTTACTCTTTTATACTTCTCTGGAGCACAGGTCTACATATCTCAGACTTTTTAATGGAACAGAAAAATAAGCACATGTGCCATTTAAACAAGATATCAGTCTATGAAAGATGAAAGTAAAAAATACGGTATAACTAATTCACTTTATAGAAACTAACACAGCATTGTAAATCAGCTGTACTCCTATAAAGAATTTTTTAAAGTAACAGTATATGATGGTATGCTATTGGTCTATCAAGGTTGTCATAACAAAATATCACAGGCCAAGTAGTTTAAAATCATGAATTTATTTTATCATTTACTGTCTGTTGGTTTCTGATGAAGGCTTTTTTCCTGGCTTCACTGTGTCCTCCCATGGCCAAGAGCAGGTGTCTGCAACCTCCAGGCCACAGACCTGTTAACCTCCTTGTCTTGTTGGCAGCATTAGATTAGAGATGAAGTGCACAAAAAATGGAATGCACTTGAATCATCCAGAAATCATCCCCACCTGCCTCCACCCCTGACTCCTGGTCCATGGAAAAACTGTCTTCCTTAAAATTGGTCCCTGGTGCCAGAATGGTTGGGGACTGCTAGCCAAGTGCAACGAAAGAGATTCCTGCACTCTCTTGCTTGTAAAAGGGTATCATTTTTATTGGATTAGAGCCCCAACTTTATGACCTCATTTAACCTTGAGTAAAGTCCTCCTTAAAGGCCCTATCTTTAAGTTCACTCACATGAGCGTCAGGACTGTGACATTTGAATTCAGGGTTATACAATTCAGTCAATAACAGATGGACAGTCTCAAAAATTGAACATGTGGTAAACTACCACAAGAAGTAAAGAATAATATCTTCTAATGACAATGCAGAAAAACTAGTAAAACCAGATAGTGAAAAATTTTATGGTCTTGAACTTACTAGATCTCAGAATTTCAAGAAAATTAACAAAATAACTTTCTTAAATTTTTGTTTTTGTATTTTTATTTATATTTTATTTGTGTGTTTTTGGCTATGCTACACAGGCTTTTCTCTACTTGGGGCAAGTGGGGGCTCTTCAGTTGTAGTGTGCAGGCTTCTCGTTGCGGTGGCTTCTCTTGTTGCAGAACATAGGCTTCAGGGCGCCTGGGCTTCACTGGTTTCAGCTCCTTGGCTCTAGAGCACAGGCTCAGTAGTTGTGGCACATAGGCTTAGTTGCTTTGTGGCGTGTGGAATCTTCCTGGACCAGGGATCAAACCCGTCTCCTGCTTATGTCAGGCAGACTCTTTACCACTGAGCCACCAGGGAAGTCCAACAAAATAACTTTTAATTTTCATGGAAAGCTGTAGTTAAGGGAGCAATGCCTTTAAATATTGAAAGAAAATAATAAAAATAAATGGAATAAATCATCTCACTCTGTAGTTACCAAGAGAACAGAATCATCCTAAGAAAAGAAGACTATTTGAGAAACCTGAAGGCATAAGTGAAGTAGTAGATGAAGGCAGTAACTATCCAAATGGTAGTTCCTTTGGGGGGAAATGAAACATACTTAGTAAGTCTAACCCAGAAATAAAGAAAAATTAAGGGAAACAATATATAAAATATGTAGTGGTAAAAGTCTTAATAGTTCCAGATACAGTAGAAGCTAAAACTGTAAAAAATATATCTGCTTAATTATATATGCAAGTAAGTGTGAAAAGGAAAAGTGATCTTTGGAAAAAAAGATATCTGAGTTCAGAAATCAGAACATTTTAACTGACCAATCACCATAAATATAATAGAGAAGACCTTCAAAAGGCTACTACTACCCTTGTTAAAAAATGCTGATCTTGGATGACTTTGGTTTAATTCTATAAAATCTTTAGGAAAAGATAGTTTCAAAATTAAGTTAAACATTTCAGAGCATAAAATAGGGAGGAATGTGAGTATAAAATTAATCCTAAAGATTCTCAAGGCCGGGAGCTGACTGATATTGATCATGATATTCCTTATTACAAAATTCAGACTTAAATTGAAGAAAGTAGGGAAAACCGCTAGTCCATTTAGGTATGGCCTAAATCAAATCCCTTAACGATTATACAGTGGAAGAGACAAATAGATTCAAGGGATTAGGTCTGTTAGACAGAGTGCCTGAAGAACTATGGACTGTGGTTTGTAACACTGTACAGGAGGCTGTGATCAAAACCAGCCCCAAGAAAAAGAAATGCAAAATGGTTGTCTGAGGAGGCCTTACAAATAGCTGAGAAAAGAAGAGAAGCAAAAGGCAAAGGAGAAAAGGAAAGATATACTCATCTGAATGCAGAGTTCAAAGAATAACAAGGAGAGAGAAGCCTTTCTGAGTGATCAGTGGCAAGAAACAGAGGAAAACAATAGAATGGGGAAGACTGGAGATCTCTTCAAGAAAGTTAGAAATACCAAGGGAACACTTCATGCAAGGATGGCACAATAAATGGACAGAAACAGTAAGGACCTAACAGAAGCAGAAGATATTATGAAGAGGTGGCAAGAATACATAGAAGAACTATACAAAAAAGATCTTAATGATCCAGATAACCATGATGGTGTGATCACTCAGCTAGAGCCAGGCATCCTGGAGTGTGAAGTCAAGTGGGCAAGGAAGCAACTCTGACCAAAGCTAGTGGAAGTGATGAAATTCTAGCTAAGCTATTTCAAAATAATCCTAAAAGCTGATGCTGTGAAAGTGCTGCACTCAATATGCCAGCAAATTTGGAAAAACTCAGCAGGGGCCACAGAACTGGAAAAGGTCAGTTTTCATTCCAGGCCCCAAAAAAGGGCAATGGCAAAGAATGTTCAAACTACTGCACAGTTGAACTCACTTCACATGCTAGCTAGCAAGGTAATGCTCAAACTCTTTCAAGCTAGGCTTCAACAGTATGTGAACTGAGAACTTCCAGATATATAAGCTGAATTTAGAAAAGGCAGAGGAACCAGACATCATATTACCAGCATCCGTTAGATCATAGAAAAAGCAAGGGAATTCCAGAAAAGCATCTACTTCTGCTTCATTGACTACACCAAAGCCTTTGACTGTGTGGATCACAACAAACTTTGGAAAATTCTTAAAAGACATAGGAATACCAGACCACCTTATTCTGTCTCCTGTGAAACCCACATGCAGATGAGAAAGCAACAGTTCAGACCTTACATGGAACAGCTGGTTTAATATCGCAGATTCTTTCCAACCTTAGTCTTTTGTCTTTTATGCTCTGATTTTCTCCATAGCACATTTCACTATCTGATATTCCCTATGTTTTATCTTTTTATTGCCTCTTGCCATTCTCATGCATTATAATGAAATTTCTGTGTTGAAGGGAAATTTTTTTCATTGCTGTTATTCCTAGCATTTAAACAGAAGGTACTTTAAAACTATTTGTTGAAAAAATGAATTACTGATGAAGCAGGAAGTTCAAGATTATAAAGTAGATAAAATCAGTAGTGTTTTTGAATACCATCAGTTTAGAGTTAAGAAATGTAACAAAAAATTTATTCACAGAAATAACATTGTTTATAAAATATTCAGAAATAAACTTGACAGCAAGTGTTTACGAGCTGTATGAATGAAATTATCGATATTTAGTAACACCAATAAGCTTGACTAAATAGATAAATTTACTTTAGTTATTGTGGAGCCAAAGTTAATGTTGAGATATCTTTTTTCCTATTTTAATATATAAAATTAATGCTACTTGGAGTTTTCAATATTTTATATGAACTTCAAGGTCATATAGAAGTATACATATGCAGAAATAACCAGGAAGACTTATGAAAATGTTCTAAAAAGTAATGGTCATGGCTGTACAATCCTGTGAATATACCAAAAACTTGCATTTATGCTCAGAAAGGGTAAGTTTTACGTTATGTGAATTATATCTCAATAATGTTATAAATAACCAAGGAATTCCTGCTGCTGCTACTGCTGCTAAGTCGCTTCAGTCGTGTCCGACTCTGTGCAACCCCATAGACGGCAGCCCACCAGACTCCTCTGTCCCTGGGATTCTGCAGGCAAGAACACTGAAGTGGGTTGCCATATCCTTCTCCAATGCATGAAAGTGAAGAGTGAAAGTGAAGTTGCTTAGTCGTGTCTGACTCTTAGCCACCCCATGGACTTCAGCCTACCAGGCTCCTCCACCCATGGGATTTTCCAGGCAAGAATACTGGAATGGGTCGCCATTGCCTTCTCCGAAGGAATTCCTATAGGATTACAAAAAGTCAAATTTTTTAAAAATATTAAAACATATTGTAAGTTATAGTGTCAACATATTACTGTGTTAATGGCTCAGGAATAAACATAAATGTGAAAGTGAAGTCACTCAGTCGTGTCTGACTCTTTGTGACCCCATGGGCTATAGCCTACCAGGCTCCTCTGTCCATGGGATTTTCCAGGTAAGAGTAGTGGAGTGGGTTGCCATTTCCTTCTCCAGAACATAAATGTAAAAGAAGCAAAATGGAGAGCTTAGACCTAAATATAAATAAAAATATGTGATAAATGTATTTTAAGCCAGTGAATATGAAGTGAGAAATGGAAAAACTGTTAGAACAATAGATAAAACCTTTTCAGGTAAAAGTTGTTTCCCTACTGTAGATTATGTTTTAAAAATCCAAAATAGATAAATAATTTAAAAGTAAGAATGAGACCATAAAAACATTCATTGAAAATTTGGTGGAGATTGTCATCAATAGGAGGATGTGATCGTTTCATTTATTCTATGAAAACCAAACTATAAAGCTTAAGAGACTATTTTATCCAGTACAGTGGTTAAGAGCTTGAGCTCTGAAATCACACTATGTTTAAAGCATATTTTAATCACTTAATGATTGACTTTGGTCAGGTGACCTAGTTTCTAAACTATATTCCCTTGTTTAAAAGTAAATAAATTTAATGAGGATAATTACATTAACCACATCATATGGTTGTTGTTTGGATCAAATGACAGATTGTGTGGTAGTACAGTTTTTCATATGTTTTTGGATGCATTGAACTTCTTTTTAAGAAAAATAATAGGAAGTAGAAAGACAGCCAGTAAACTGAGAGAGAAATGTGCAACATCAGAGAAACAACTACTATTTCAAGAATATTAAAGGCTCTTCTAAATGTGCTGTGCTTAGTTGCTCAGGCATATCCAAATCTCTGTGACCCCAAGGACTGCAGCCCACCAGGCTCTTCTGTCCATGGGATTCTCCAGGCAAGAATACTGGAGTGGGTTACCATTTTCTTCTCTGGCTCTTTTAAATAAGAAATTATACACTCCACAATTTAGAAAAATGACATAGGTCAAGACCTTCAACAGCTATTACACTGCTGAAAAAATGTACAAGGACTGCAAAATCACATACCAAAAAATTTCTTGTTCAGAATACCAGGCANTAAATAACCAAGGAATTCCTGCTGCTGCTACTGCTGCTAAGTCGCTTCAGTCGTGTCCGACTCTGTGCAACCCCATAGACGGCAGCCCACCAGACTCCTCTGTCCCTGGGATTCTGCAGGCAAGAACACTGAAGTGGGTTGCCATATCCTTCTCCAATGCATGAAAGTGAAGAGTGAAAGTGAAGTTGCTTAGTCGTGTCTGACTCTTAGCCACCCCATGGACTTCAGCCTACCAGGCTCCTCCACCCATGGGATTTTCCAGGCAAGAATACTGGAATGGGTCGCCATTGCCTTCTCCGAAGGAATTCCTATAGGATTACAAAAAGTCAAATTTTTTAAAAATATTAAAACATATTGTAAGTTATAGTGTCAACATATTACTGTGTTAATGGCTCAGGAATAAACATAAATGTGAAAGTGAAGTCACTCAGTCGTGTCTGACTCTTTGTGACCCCATGGGCTATAGCCTACCAGGCTCCTCTGTCCATGGGATTTTCCAGGTAAGAGTAGTGGAGTGGGTTGCCATTTCCTTCTCCAGAACATAAATGTAAAAGAAGCAAAATGGAGAGCTTAGACCTAAATATAAATAAAAATATGTGATAAATGTATTTTAAGCCAGTGAATATGAAGTGAGAAATGGAAAAACTGTTAGAACAATAGATAAAACCTTTTCAGGTAAAAGTTGTTTCCCTACTGTAGATTATGTTTTAAAAATCCAAAATAGATAAATAATTTAAAAGTAAGAATGAGACCATAAAAACATTCATTGAAAATTTGGTGGAGATTGTCATCAATAGGAGGATGTGATCGTTTCATTTATTCTATGAAAACCAAACTATAAAGCTTAAGAGACTATTTTATCCAGTACAGTGGTTAAGAGCTTGAGCTCTGAAATCACACTATGTTTAAAGCATATTTTAATCACTTAATGATTGACTTTGGTCAGGTGACCTAGTTTCTAAACTATATTCCCTTGTTTAAAAGTAAATAAATTTAATGAGGATAATTACATTAACCACATCATATGGTTGTTGTTTGGATCAAATGACAGATTGTGTGGTAGTACAGTTTTTCATATGTTTTTGGATGCATTGAACTTCTTTTTAAGAAAAATAATAGGAAGTAGAAAGACAGCCAGTAAACTGAGAGAGAAATGTGCAACATCAGAGAAACAACTACTATTTCAAGAATATTAAAGGCTCTTCTAAATGTGCTGTGCTTAGTTGCTCAGGCATATCCAAATCTCTGTGACCCCAAGGACTGCAGCCCACCAGGCTCTTCTGTCCATGGGATTCTCCAGGCAAGAATACTGGAGTGGGTTACCATTTTCTTCTCTGGCTCTTTTAAATAAGAAATTATACACTCCACAATTTAGAAAAATGACATAGGTCAAGACCTTCAACAGCTATTACACTGCTGAAAAAATGTACAAGGACTGCAAAATCACATACCAAAAAATTTCTTGTTCAGAATACCAGGCAGTAAGTGAAATGTAAATAGAAATGCCTCATGAGTGTATCTTAAACAGGTTGTGAAACCTTAAACACTGATAATGGGAGTAAAAAAATATTTTCTGTACATTTAGCACATTGACATTTCACAGAAAGAAAACTCACATAGTTTAATGTGAAAGTATTACAAGCCATATAAGAATACAAACCAAAAGTAGGGGGAAAAAAAAAAAAGGAAAGAGTCAATAGATGAGTATAGACCTCACAACCAGAGAGGTGGAAATATTGAAACCATCTGAAAGATTTTGAAATGGTTTTTGGGCCAAAAGATAACCATTTGATAAAAACAGGACAATAAGAAGTGGATTTGAAATGAACCAAATAGTAATTAATATAATGACATTTGAAATGAAAACTCAGTGAGTTTATTGGAACAGTAAATGAGAGAATATTGTTTTCTGGAGACAGATATAACCAGATCAACCAATTGTCAAGATTTGGGATCATTAAGATTGACATGAATACTGTTAGTCTGATGTTTAATTTCAGAATTGTCAGAAGCAAGGTTGTCAGTTGTTACTGCTTCTGCCATAAAGAATATCATAAGTCATAAGATATTATCTTGGGTTGCAGATACAGTGTTTATAATACTCTGAATTTTTATAATAATAAACTTTTTTCCATTAAAAAATGTTGATACAGAGCTGTCTTATTTGTATAGTTATTAATTGTATATATCTTTTGCTATGACAAACCTAGACGGCATATTAAAAAGCAGAGACATTACTTTGCTGACAAAGGTCCATCTAGTCAAAGCTATGGTTTTTCCGGTAGTCTTGTATGGATGTGAGAGATGGACCATAAAGAAGGCTTGAGCACCAAAGAATTGATGCTTTTGAACTGTGGTGTTGGAGAAGACTCTTGAGAGTCCCTTGGACTGCAAGAAGATCCAAACAGTCCATTCTAAAGGAAACCAGTCCTGAATATTCACTGGAGGGACTGATGCTGAAGCTGAAGCTTCCAGTACTTTGGCCACCTGATGTGAAGAGCAGACTCATTAGACCCTGATGCTGGGAAAGATTGAAGGCAGGAGGAGAAGGGGACAACACAGGACGAAATGGTTGGATGACATCACTAGCTCAATGGATGTGAGTTTGAGCAAGCTCTGGTAGATGGTGAAGGACAGGAAAGCCTGGTGTGCTGCAGTCTATGGGGTTGCAAAGAGTCGGAGACAACTGAGCAACTGAACAGCAACAACAGATACACCCTTCGACCAAGCAGTTCCACTTTTAGAAGTTAATCTGAAGGAGATAATTGGATGAATAGGCAGAGATTTATATAATTAGATGTTCATCATCTTATTACTTACAATAACAAATAGGCAAGGGACCTTCCTGGTGGTCTGGTGGTTTAGAATCTGCTTGCCAATGCAGCAGACAAAGGTTCTTTCCCTCATCTGGAAAGATTCCCCCATGCTGTGGAGCAGCTAAGCCCTTGTGCCACAACTATTGAGCCAGTGTATAGCCTGCAAGCCACAGCTGCTGAGGCTGATCTCCTAGAGCCTGTGCTCCACAGAAAGAGAACTTACCTCAGTGAGAAGCCTGTGCACACCTCAGTGAGAAGCCTGTGCACTGCAGTAAAGAGTAGGCCTTGCTTGCTGCAACTAGAGAGTGTCCACATGAAGCAATGAAGACCCAGTGCAGCCATAAATAAATCTTTTTGGGGGGAAAAAAGTGTTAGGAGAAGAATTTAAATTAAAAAATAAATAGCCAAAAATTATTTTAAAAGTAGCCAGTGTGAGTTTGATTTTATTAATTTTGTACTATTATTAAACCATTAAATTGATAGACCGACACGATTTATTTGCATAAAAAGACGTCTTCCTTGTATTATTCCAGTGGGATATGAAACCACAATCATTTTTGGCCCCATTTTTAAGAAAGAATGTACATGCGTTTATTTGAGTATATCATGAAGTATCTGAAATGTAAAACTTTATCTATGGATGATAGTATTTATACCTTCTCTTTTCCAGTGAGAATACTTTTATCTTTGATTTCAAGTTGAAAAAAATTATATGCTGGAAATGATGTTTTGATACAGTATCCTTTTCATTGGAAAATAATATACTCTTAAAATTGATACCTCTTACCCTTAGATGTCATTTTTAAGAGATTCTTAGAATTGTAAGAGAGTAGTACCACCAGTACCAAATGTAGTTTTCAACATATTATTCTCTTTCATTCAGTTTATTCAGTATCAGTATTTGGAAGAAAAAACTCTGAAACCAAATTATCTGTGTTTTCTGTTTTATTTTTATTTTTCCCTTCTTTAGTCATAGACCATTTACTAATAGTTACTGTGGAATACTAACTAGTTTAGGATGATTTTAATTAATCTGAGACATTTATTTCTGGCAAAGGTGAAAAACCAGTTTTCAATATAAGTCTTTTAGCTTTCAGTATAAGTCTTTTACGGGAACCGGATTTTTTTACTTTTCTTTTAGACAGAATTTTAAAAATATCTTGTTGAAGTGTAACATAAAAAAGTGTAACAACTCAGTGAATTTTCACAAATTCAGCCACCCCTTGTAAGCAGTATTCAGTTTAACAAATAAAACTTTACCAGCACCCACTAAGGCTTTATGCTTCTTTCTCATTACTACCCCACAGGAGGGGTAATCATTTTCCTGACTTTCATTATCATAATTAGTTGTACCTCTTTGTGAACTTAACATTCAGTGTAAATAGAGTTATACAATACATAGTTTTATTCTTATTCTGTACCCTTTCAGTCTTGTTTGTGAACATTATCTATGCTATAGTACATAGTCATAGTTTTTTCATAACAGATTTTTAAAGGTAAGTTACAACATTTTCAGATATAAATATATTTTAAAATACTTGGTAAAGCCTTTTTTTAAGCCTTTAATTTTTAAGTTTTGAAAAGTAACTGTAAAAGTACAAAATGAGAATGTTTTTTTAATAAGATGGAAATAAAATGTGCTTCTTTAATTACAAGCTTAATATAATTCAGCTGTATATGAGACTGTCAACAAAGCCTGTTTCCTTTTGGGCAAAATTAGGAGAGTCTAGTCCTAAACAAGAGATAGTTCTCTTAGTTCTGAGTCAGTCAAATATTGGCCATATTTTGTTTCTTCCCTCATAGATTACTATTTTCATTACATTTTAGTTTATTCTTCCATTTTTAACCAGATATATACATATCAATATAGCCATATTCCTTTATCCCTGTCTTATACAGAAGGTATTGTTATAACAACTGTTGAAATTGTTGTTTTTCCCTTTAATAATACATATTCTAGATCATTCTATAGTGGTGTATCGATATTTCCTTTTTTTCCTCCAGTTGTTTGACATTCCATTGTATAATATATTTTGATTTATTTAGCCAGTCCCCTGTAGGTAATTATTTAGATTTATTTTCAGATTTTGCTATTAAAATAGTGTTAAATGTTTAGCCTTTTGCAAACATTAGATTTTTGCCAGTGTGTCTTCTGACCTAAAAGTGGGCAAAGGAATTAATGCACGTGTGGTACTTTTCTAGCTACTGCCAATTTCTATTTTGTAGGGATTATACTATTTTATAAACAGCACTTTTCCATGTATGCGTGGATTTGGTGTTTAATTTTCTATCCTGGTCCATTGGATCTTTTGTCTTTTTGTGCACTGTACTATTTTTGTGATAGAGGCTTTAAAAGTTAACATTTGATACAGTTACCCGTTCTTTTTAGATTTTGCTAGTATTGCTTATATATTTTTGCTAATGAATGTTAGTAACTTTTCTTATTCCTGAGAGACTCTTGTTGTTTTTATGAGGATCATATTAAATCTATAAATTTGCTTAGGGAAAATTGTCATCTTTATGTCTTTCTATCCACACGTACAGTATGTCTTTACCTTTGTTATACCTCAATTCTAAAAAATCTTTGCTGAAACATGAAGAAAATAATCTTTGTCATCCAAATGTAAAGCATACTGTTGTGTGAAATGATATAAATTCATTTGTAAAGTATACAGTGAGGATTCATGACTTTTATAGCAATTTATATTGTGACTTAAAAGTTGCTTCCAACTCTTAAGATTATATATAAAAACACATTCTAAAGAAAATATGAATATATCGTCTTTTCTTCTCACATGAAGAGAAAACTCGACTGTTCGTTCAAGATTGTAATAAAGAATGTGCTAAAGGAGTGAAAGTTAAGTCAGAGATTAACCTATATTGGTTTGAAATAATTTAAATCAATCAAAGGGATAAGCAGTAAACCATTGTTTTGAATGAGGACCGTGGTCTTTTCAAAAACAGTAATTAATTTGGTAATATATATTTAGTCCATCTAAAGTTAGGTGAAAGTAGACCGTGAATTTGCCTTTTCAAAATAATGTAAAAAAATATCAGGGATATTTCTGGTAGTATATATGTTCATTCACGTGGTTGAAAGTCAAGAAAGACTGCATCTTGATAGCCTCTGATATAGTAGTAGAGTTACTAACATACTGTGACATTAGTGTAACATTAGTTAGGTAGGTTTTTTCTTAAAAAAAGCACTACTGCCTATCTTACATCATATGTGATCATCTAATTCTATTGTAATGCTAAACTAAAGTGGTACATAAGGTTTACTCTCTCTGAAACCCTTTTCTTATTCAAATTTTAGGATCCTTCAAAGTTGTACAAGAAATCAGGTGATGTTGCAGCCATTGAATGCCAGTCTGAAGAAACCATCCATCTTCATTCACAGGGAGAAAACAATCCTTTGTCTAAGAAGCTTTCTCCAGTACACTCAGAAATGACAGATTACATTAATGCAACATCATCTACTCTTGTTGGTAGCCGGGATCCTGATTTAAAGGACAGGGCATTACTTAATGGAGGAACAAGCATGACGGAAAAGTTGGCACAGCTCATTGCAACTTGTCCTCCCTCCAAGTCTTCCAAGACAAAACCGAAGAAGTTAGGAACTGGCACTACTGCAGGATTGGTTAGTAAGGATTTGATCAGGAAAGCAGGTGTTGGCTCTGTAGCTGGAATAATACATAAAGACTTAATAAAAAAACCAACTATCAGCACAGCAGTTGGGTTGGTAACTAAAGATCCTGGGAAAAAGCCAGTGTTTAATGCAACAGTAGGATTGGTCAATAAGGACTCCATGAAAAAACTAGGAACTGGCACTACAGCGGTATTCATTAATAAAGACTTAGGCAAAAAGCCAGGGGCTATCACTACAGTAGGACTGCTGAGCAAAGATACAGGAAAGAAGCTAGGAATTGGTATTGTTCCAGGTTTAGTGAATAAGGAACCTGGGAAGAAACTAGGACTTGGCACTGTGGTTGGACTGGTTAATAAAGACTTGGGAAAGAAATTGGGTTCAACTGTTGGCCTAGTAGCCAAGGACTGTGCAAAGAAGATTGTAGCAAATTCAACAATGGGATTAGTTAATAAGGACATTGGAAAGAAACTAGTGAGCTGTCCTATGACAGGATTGGTCAATAAAGATGCCATAAACCTTAAAGCGGAAGCACTGCTCCCCACTCAGGAACCACTTAAGGCTTCTTGTAGTACAAACATCATTAGTCATGAAAGTCAGGAACTTTCTGAATCCCTGAAAGACAGTGCCACCAGCAAAACTTTTGAGAAGAATGTCACACGGCAGAGTAAAGAAAGCATTTTGGAAAAGTTCTCGGTTCGAAAGGAAATCATTAATTTGGAGAAAGAAATGTTTAATGAAGGACCATGTATTCAGCAAGACAGTTTCTCATCCAGTGAAAGGGGGTCTTACGAAACCTCAAAGCATGAAAAGCAACCTCCTGTATATTGCACTTCTCCAGACTTTCAAATGGGAGTTGCTTCTGATGCATCTACAGCAAAATCCCCTTTTAGTGCAGTAGGAGAAAGCAATCTCCCTTCCCCATCACCTACTGTATCTGTTAATCCTTTAACCAGAAGTCCCCCTGAAACGTCTTCACAGATGACTCCTAATCCATTACTTTTAAGTCCTACCACAGAGCTAATGGAAGAAATTTCTGAATCTGTTGGAAAGAACCAATTTACTTCTGAAAGTACACATTTGAACATTGGTCATAGGTCTATGGGTCATAGCCTGAATATTGAATGTAAAGGGATTGATAAAGAGCTAAATGATTCTAAAACTACACATATAGATATTTCAAGAATAAACTCTTCTCTGGGAAAAAAGCCAACTTTGACTTCTGAATCAAGTATTCATACAATTACCCCTTCAGTTGTTAACTTCACTAGTTTATTTAGTAACAAGCCCTTTCTAAAACTTGGTGCAGTATCTGCATCTGACAAACACTGCCAAGTTGCTGAAAGCCTAAGCACTACTTTGCAGTCCAAACCCTTAAAAAAAAGGAAAGGAAGAAAACCTCGGTGGACTAAAGTGGTGGCAAGAAGCACATGCCGGTCTCCAAAAGGGCTAGAACTAGAAAGATCAGAGCTTTTTAAAAATGTTACATGTAGTTCACTATCAAATAGTAATTCCGAGCCAGCAAAGTTTATGAAAAACATTGGACCATCTTCATTTGTAGATCATGACTTCCTTAAACGCCGATTGCCAAAGTTGAGCAAATCTACAACCCCTTCTCTTGCTCTCTTAACTGATGGTGAAAAACCATCTCATAAGTCTTTTGCTCCTCACAAACTATCCTCCAGTATGTGTGTCTCTAGTGACCTTTTGTCTGATATTTATAAGCCCAAAAGAGGAAGACCTAAGTCTAAGGAGATGCCTCAGCTGGAGGGCCCACCTAAAAGGACTTTAAAAATTCCTGCTTCCAAAGTCTTTTCTTTGCAATCTAAGGAAGAACAAGAACCCCCAATTTTACAGCCAGAAATTGAAATTCCCTCTTTCAAACAAAGTCTGTCTGTGTCTCCTTTTCCAAAAAAGAGAGGCAGACCCAAGAGGCAAATGAGGTCACCAGTCAAGATGAAGCCACCTGTACTATCGGTGGCTCCATTTGTTGCCACTGAAAGTCCAAGCAAGCTTGAATCTGAAAGTGATAACCATAGAAGTAGCAGTGATTTCTTTGAGAGTGAGGATCAACTTCAAGATCCAGATGATCTAGATGACAGTCACAGGCCAACTGTCTGTAGTATGAGTGACCTTGAGATGGAACCAGATAAAAAAATTACCAAGAGAAACAATGGACAATTAATGAAAACAATTATCCGCAAAATAAATAAAATGAAGACTTTAAAGAGAAAGAAACTGTTGAATCAAATTCTTTCAAGCTCTGTAGAATCAAGTAATAAAGGGAAAGTGCAATCCAAACTCCATAATACAGTGTCAAGTCTTGCCGCTACATTTGGCTCTAAGTTGGGGCAACAGATAAATGTCAGCAAGAAAGGAACCATTTACATAGGAAAAAGGAGAGGTCGAAAACCAAAAACTGTCTTAAATGGCATTCTTTCTGGTAGCCCTACCAGCCTTGCTGTTCTTGAACAAACAGCTCAGCAGGCAGCTGGATCGGCATTAGGACAGATTCTTCCCCCTTTGCTGCCTTCATCTGCTAGTAGTACTGAGATTCTTCCATCACCTATTTGCTCTCAGTCTTCTGGGACTAGTGGAGGTCAGAGCCCTGTAAGTAGTGATGCAGGCTTTGTTGAACCCAGTTCAGTGCCATATTTGCATTTACACTCCAGACAAGGCAGTATGATCCAGACTCTTGCAATGAAGAAGGCCTCAAAGGGGAGGAGGCGATTATCTCCTCCTACTTTGTTGCCAAATTCTCCTTCACACTTGAGTGAACTCACATCTTTGAAAGAAGCTACTCCTTCGCCTATTAGTGAGTCTCATAGTGATGAGACCATTCCCAGTGATAGTGGAATTGGAACAGATAATAACAGCACATCAGACCGGGCAGAGAAATTTTGTGGGCAAAAAAAGAGGAGGCATTCTTTTGAGCATGTTTCTCTGATTCCCCCTGAAACCTCTACTGTCCTAAGCAGTCTGAAAGAAAAACATAAACATAAATGTAAGCGCAGGAATCATGATTACCTCAGCTATGACAAGATGAAAAGGCAAAAACGAAAACGGAAAAAGAAATACCCCCAACTCCGAAATAGACAGGATCCAGATTTCATTGCAGATCTGGAGGAATTAATAAGTCGCCTAAGTGAAATTCGAATCACTCATCGAAGTCATCATTTTATTCCCCGAGACCTTCTTCCAACTATTTTTCGGATCAACTTTAATAGTTTCTATACACATCCTTCTTTCCCCTTAGACCCTTTGCACTACATTCGAAAACCTGACTTAAAAAAGAAGAGAGGGAGACCCCCTAAGATGAGGGAGGCAATGGCTGAAATGCCTTTTATGCACAGCCTTAGTTTTCCTCTCTCTAGTACTGGATTCTATCCTTCTTACGGCATGCCTTACTCTCCCTCACCCCTTACAGCTGCTCCCATAGGATTAGGTTACTATGGAAGGTATCCCCCCACTCTTTATCCACCTCCTCCATCTCCTTCTTTCACCACTCCACTTCCACCTCCTTCCTATATGCATGCTGGTCATTTACTTCTCAATCCCACCAAATACCATAAGAAAAAGCATAAGTTACTTCGCCAGGAGGCCTTTCTTACAACCAGCAGGACTCCCCTCCTTTCCATGAGTACTTACCCTAGCGTCCCTCCTGAGATGGCCTATGGTTGGATGGTTGAGCACAAACACAGGCACCGGCACAAACACAGAGAACATCGTTCTTCTGAGCAACCGCAGGTTCCCATGGACGCTGGCTCTTCCAGATCCGTCCTAGAATCTTTGAAGCGCTATCGATTTGGAAAGGACACTGTTGGAGAGCGATATAAACATAAGGAAAAGCACCGGTGTCATATGTCCTGCCCTCATCTCTCTCCTTCAAAAAGTTTAATAAACAGAGAAGAACAGTGGGTCCACCGAGAGCCTTCAGAATCTAGTCCATTGGCCTTGGGATTGCAGACACCTTTACAGATTGACTGTTCAGAAAGTTCTCCGAGTTTATCCCTTGGAGGATTCACTCCCAACTCTGATCCAGCCAGCAGTGATGAACACACAAACCTTTTCACAAGTGCAATAGGGAGCTGCAGAGTTTCAAACCCTAACTCCAGTGGCCGGAAGAAATTAACTGACAGCCCTGGACTGTTTTCTGCACAGGACACTTCACTAAATCGACCTCACAGAAAGGAACCACTGCCTTCCAGCGAAAGGGCAGTACAGACCTTAACAGGTAAGAGGTTTATTTTGTTGCCTGTTGTTTGTGTTAGAGAAATGGTGCATTTTGCCTACTGGTTGCCTGGTACATGTACATGAGCTTTGAATAGCTCTGATGTTTTTTGATTTTGTTTTTATAAATGTATTTTGAAATGTTATCTTGCAGTTTTGTTTTCAGTAGATGTGAGAAGTAAGGTAAGGCATGTCTTTGAGTTAATTTTTAGCTTTGAGAAGAGAGATCATTATCAAAACAAGAGATAATACTCAACTTTTGGAAATCAGGAAAAATTACTTTCTTATGCAAAAAGGCCATTACAGTTTCTTTAGGGAGATATAGCTTTACAATGTTGTGGCTCTCTGTTAATAGCTTTGTAGGATTTTTAATATATATATACTGTTGTTTGGTTTTTGTGTTTTTGTTTAGGTATAATTGATTTATAGTGTTGTGGCTATTTGTTAATAACTTTGCAGGATTTTTAATATATGATAATTCAATTTATAAGTGTTTCTGTGTTATACGAAGAATATGTTGTTAAGTCTGTACGTCTCATAATAAAAATCTAAGCATTCAAAACTGAATTTTCGGGCATTCCCTGGGATCCAGTGGTTAAGACTCTATGCTTTCACACTGTGGACCCAGGTTCAATCCCTGGTTCGGGAACTAATAAGCCATGCAGTGTGGCTGAAAACAAAATAATCAAGTTTGTAAAGTTTAACTGAATGTTTAGCAGGACTTCATTTTTCAGAGTACCTTTAGGTATCTTTGTAAAAGCTGCTTTAGTTGAATAAAATGACACGACACAAATTTAGATAATGCATTTGTAATGTCTAAAAAGTGTCTTGAGAATTGAAAAGAATATAGAAAACAAGAAAAAGGAAGCATTGCCTATTCATGTATAAGATATCTCTAAGTCAAGAGTTCTTTATCAAAGATCTCAAATTTGCCAGCTGATAAATTAACTCTAGAAAGTTCATGAAACCTCTGATATTGTAAGTAAAATTATGTGTATGTGCTGCTGTGTGTGCTGTGCTTGGTTGCTCAGTCATGTCTTACTCTTTGTAACCCCGTGGACTGTAGCCTGCCAGGCTCCTCTGTCTATGGGATTCTCCAGGCAAGAATGCTGGAGTGGATAGCCATTCCCTTCTCCACAGGATCTTCCTAGCCCAGGGATTGAACCCAGGTGTCCTGCATTGCAGGCTATTCTTTACCATCTGAGCCACCAGGGAAGCCCTATGTCTATGTATGCTTGTGTGTATTTTTCAGGAAAAAAATCCATGCATTTGATCAGATTCTTCAGGTAAACTCTCTAAGCTTTAATATCTCTTCTATAAAATGGAATTCGTAGGGTTATTATTAGAAGCAGTAAGTGTGATTATAGTGTTTATTAAAATGATTTGCACATAGTAAACACAGTGCTGCTGCTACTACTGCTCCTAAGTCACTTCAGTTGTGTCCGACTCTGTGCGACCCCACAGACGGCAGCCCACGAGGCTCCCCCGTCCCTGGGATTCTCCAGGCAAGAACACTGGAGTGGGTTGCCATTTCCTTCTCCAATACATGAAAGTGAAGTCGCTCAGACATGTCCGACTCTTCGCGACCCCATGGACTGCAGCCCACCAGGCTCCTCTGTCCATGGAATTTTCCAGGCAAGAGTACTGGAGTGGGGTGCCATCGCCTTCTCCAAGTAAACACACAGATGTTAATTAATATTGTTCCTCCAAAAGATTAAAAGCTTGTGCATTAGAGGAAATGATAAACCCCTCAAATAAAAGAGTTTTTGTTCCTGATTTTAATTATTTGTGAACTTTTGAAAAATAGAAGCTATCTTGATAGAGAAGCTGAGTGTTCTTTAGTTTTTAGTAGTGTAATAAAGAGGAAAAAATCATAAGCTCTAGGTTCATTCAACATATTTTTTGATAAAAATGAATATCTGCTGTCTGCCAGACATTTTACTTTGTGGACCCTTGTAATGTAATAGAGAATAGGGCACACAGGTTCATTGTCTCATTGAACTTAATATTGGAGGAGATAGGTAATAAACAATAAAAGCTACAAATTCAATGTCATAAAAATTTTGACAAGCACTTTATAAAAATACACAGACATACATACATATATGTGTGTGTGTGTGTGTGTGTGTGTGTGTGTGTGTGTATATATCTTTTTTTTTTTTTTTTTAAAGTCCAGGGTTCTTTGTAAGTATGAAATGGGGGCCTAACTCAGGAAGCCTTCCCTGAGAAAGTGACCCTAGACTGTTACTTAAATGAAAGATGAACAACAGTTATCTAGGTGAACAGAATTTCCCTTTATTCATGTATTCCTTCATTCATTTATTTATTGAATTGCAAAACATCTACCATTCTTCCAGTCACTTTTATATAGTAGAGAGTAAAGACTTGATGCCTTGCCTCATTAACTTTCAGCTTGGTGAGAGAGGGCAAACTGTCGAGTGGTAAGCACACAAATAATGGCTGTCAATTGATGTAACAGCATTAGAGTAAATAAGGGGAGGGGGTACCTGTTTTAGATGGAGTGATTAATTATAGCCCTGGGATGAAAATTTACTGTTAGGGATATGAAACCACCAAGCTTTTCAAGCTGAGAATTGAGTGAAGGGCACAGTTGAAGATCTGAAAATGTTAAGGAGCTTAGACATTAGGAAAAGTAGGGGAGAGGTCAGAAGGTTCATTGTGGTGGGAGAGCGAATACAAAACAGAGTGGTGAGAGAGTTGTGAAAGAAAAAGCCAGAGTGTATGTTAAAGATATTGATTTTATAAAAACGGAAGCAAAAAAACACAAGTTTTGATTATAGATTTGCATTTTCAAAGATCATTCTAGCTCTGTGTGAACATTGAATTGTAAGTGTAGAAATAGTTACAGGAAAACCAATCAGTGGACAATTGCAGTAGCCTACATAAACTGATACTTAGATAGTTACAGGAAAACCAATCAGTGGACAATTGCAGTAGCCTACATAAACTGATACTTAGATAGTTACAGGAAAACCAATCAGTGGACAATTGCAGTAGCCTACATAAACTGATACTTAGACAAAGGTGTTGGCAGACTCCTTCATGAATATTTGAGAGGTTTGTGTATTGTCCTGATATAGAATAGACTGGAAGAGGAGGGATTTGGGGAGAGCACAGGTTTGCTTTTTAATATTTATAAACCTTGAAATACCTTTATAAAATTCAAATGGTAATGTTGAGTGGGCATTTAGGTATCTAGTTCTGGAGCTCAAGAGAGATGTTTGGGCTAGAGATAAGGGCATTTCACTCTGAGGTTTTGAAAAACTTTGGTGATATTATTCACTAAAGATAAAAGGGTGTCTGGAAACAATACAGTTAGGAACAGACTCTCAAAACCTATTAAACTTTGTAAACAGAGCACCAAGAAAAGCAATAATTCTGGAAAATACCAGCAGCTGGTAAAAATGTGTTAAATTGTTCATTAAGTAAAGAAATACTACAGTAAACATAGGACTTTTAAGAAAGATGAAAGTAGCCTTATAGAAGCAGATATAAAGAAGGGTTAAAGCTGCTCAATGTAGTTAACATGTTAATCACTCAGTCATGTCCAACTTTTTGTGACCCCATGGTTTGTAGCCCACCAAGCTCCTCTGTCCATGGTATTCTCCAGGCAAGAATACTGGAGTGGGTTGCCATGCCCTCTTCCTGGGGATCCTCCCGACTCAGGGATTGAACCAAGTCTCTCACATTGCAGACAGATTCTTTACGGTCTGAGCCACCAGGGAAGCCCAGTGTATGTCATAAATATAAATTGATGCCAGATATAGTTGGTTCTGGTTTATTGTCCTTATTTGTTTCTTTCGCATTAAGATTGAGGGAAACACATAAGCATTTGTAGGAATATTTGTGACCAGTTCCTAAAATGATGCATGGGCATTCTGAACAAAACTACATTGCTCAGCGGTTTACTGCATTTAGTTTGTGTTCATGTAGTCTTCGTTTAGCTGCTAATCTTGTGTTTTAAAACAGTAATGTACTTTGAAAAATCATGTATGTACTCACACAACTTCTTTGTCATTCTGGAGCTGTTTTACACTGTAGAAGCACTGTAAC
Source organism: Neotragus moschatus (assembly GCA_006410615.1). Lineage (NCBI taxonomy): Eukaryota > Metazoa > Chordata > Mammalia > Artiodactyla > Bovidae > Neotragus > Neotragus moschatus. The sequence continues at coordinate 193,097 of SJYA01000545.1, read as the reverse complement.
AAGACAGACTATATATCTATGAATCCTCTTATCTGTTTATCTGCTTGTCATCATGAGAGAAAGATTTCCCTACAGAGAATACAGAGTGAGAAAAAAAGAGAGCCTTGGGTAGCTTTGAACAATTTCATTATTTAAAGCAGTGGTTAAAAACCATCGATCTTTGGTTTGTATAAGACCCATTGCGGTGATTTCTATAGTTTTTTTTTTTTTTTTATGCTGAAATTTTAAAATCTGGACATCTCACATAACTGTTCAGAGTTCTACTTACTTTCCTTTGAAAATAAATCAGAACATCTGACAACATTTCATTTAATTCATATTTCCTGGATGACATCAAGATTGGGTCTCAATAATGGCACCCTCTCCCCACTCCCCAGTTCTTTAGTCAGGGCATACAGTCTTCCATATGCCTCAGTCTTCACAGTTTCCTGATATGTGTTATATCTAACCCAGTTTAACTATTTAAGTGGTTTATCTGGCTCCAAGGAAAAAGCTGTGGCCCCTAATTTAAGAGTTGTGAGAAGAGGCTTATAACAAATGGTAAAATTGAAGTGAAGATGAAGTGAAATGACAGATTAGTTTGTTGAATATATATCAAGTATATCACCTTCATGGACAATAAAGTCACCAAAGAGGCCATTTATTGGGGTTAGAGTGGATAGGATGGATCCACATCTGGCTTCAGGGACCTTAGGGACTGAGATAGCAGGGAAATCTAACATATGCAGAAATACCTGCTTAATGAATAAGAAGCTGTCTTATTTCCTTCCTTTAAAAAAATAAAAACATAGTAAGACCTCTGTGAAGAGTGAAAAAGCTGTCTTAAAACTCAACATTCAGAAAACTAAGATCATGTCATCTGGTCCCATCACTTCATGGCAAGTAGATGGGGAAACAGTGAGAAACTTTATTATATTTTGGGGGCTCCAAAATCACTGCAGATGACAACTGCAGCCATGAAATTAAAAAACACTTGCTACTTGGAAGAAAAGCTATGACCAACCTAGATAGCATATTAAGAAGCAGAGACATTACTTTGCCAACAAAGGTCCATCTAGTCAAAGCTATGGTCTTTTCAGTAGTCATGTATGGATGTGAGAGTTGGACTGTAAAGAAAGCTGAGCTCCAAATAATTGATGCTTTTCAACTGTGGTGTTGGCGAAGACTCTTGAGAGTCCTTTGGACTGCAGGGAAATCAAGCCAGTCAACTGTCAAGGAAATCAGTCCTGAATATTCATTGGAAGGACTGATGTTGAAACTCCAATACTTTGGCCACCTGATGCAAAGAACTGACTCCTTGGAAAAGACCCTGATGCTGGGAAAGATTGGAGGCAGGAGAAGGAGATGACAGAGGATGAGATGGTTGAATAGCACCACTGACTCGATGGACATAAGTTTGAGCAAGCTCCGGGAGTTGGTGATAGACAGGGAAGCATGGCGTGCTGCAGTCCATGGGGTCACAAAGAGTCAGATATGACTGAGCAACTCAACTGAAGTTCCTGTTCTGATCAGTTCTCTGTCGCCAGCTGGATTTCCTCTAATTTAGATCAGTTCTGATACTAATCACCTTGAGTTAGAGAAGACTCTACAAGTTAAGAGCAAAGATTTTTTTTGAAGACTGCCCCTGCTTAAGATGCCAGCTGCAAGTTTCAGTGTCCCCAATCTACCCACACTTCTGTCCAATCTGCCACAAGTTTGGGTCTTACCACAACCCTTCATTTAAAAAAGAAGAAAACCTGAAATGGGTTATTTATTTTATTTTTGGCTACATTGGGTCTTCATTACTACACATGGGCTTTCTCTAGTTGCAGTGATTGGAGGCTACTCTCCAGTTGCAGTATGCAAGCTTCTTATTGCAGTGGCTTCTCTTGTTGCATCTCCCGGACTCTAGAGTGCTTAGGCTTCAGTGGTTGTGGTGCAGGAGCTTAGCTGCTCGATGGCATGTGGGATCTGCCTAGATTTGGAATCGAACCTTTGTCCCCTGCATTGGCAGACAGATTCTTAACCACTGGACCACCAGGAAAGTCCTAAGCCCTCAGTTTTGATAATTTGGTGGAATGGCTTACAGAACTCACTGAAACCACTGGAATTACAATTGCAGTTTTATTATAAAGGATACAGATGAGGAATTGAAGAGGTAAATAGGGCAATAGCTGATGTGGAGAAAGGGACACAGAGTTCCCATGCCCTCTTTCTGAAATATGGGTATGTCATCCTCCCAGTAGATCAATATGTTCGCCAACCAAGAAGCTTCACAAGGCCTCTGGGTTCAGAGTTTTGATTGGGGTTTCAGTATATAGGCATGCTTGATTAAATCATTGGCCACATGTTTGCATTCAGTCTCTAATCCACCTCGATCCTCTACAGGTTGGGCTCTCCCAAAGTTTCAACTGTCTAATCTTGTGGTCTCTAATGACTAGCCTCCATACTGAAGGAATCTTAGGGTTCACCTTAAATCACCTCTTAGACATAGCAAAGACGCTACTATCAGGAAATTCGAAGATTTTTTTGAAGTTATGTACCAGGAATCAGAGGCAGAGATCATGTGTGTTCTTTATTCTATCACAAGTCTAAATTCTTTTGTTAATTGATCTGTACCTTGGAATCTCTCTTCTTCAGAGTTACTCTTTAGTTAAGTGGGTAGAAATGTGTCTTGATTTACTAACAGGGTTTTTTTTTTCCAGGAGGTTAAAGAATGAGTAGGAAATAATAGGGAAATGTGGGCAGTTAAAATTCTTATAGCTTTGACAGACATGAAAGTCTTAACAGACATGAAAATTGGCTTACCTATTCACAGAAAACCAGCTGAGAAGAAGATTTTTAGTTAAGGAAAATAATACGGAAAAAGTGCTAAATCGTGGTGTATCTTCTAATTTGATCACTGAAAGTCAGAATTTATTTAAGCAAAGCTTAAGAACTTTGTTTTTTAATGTTAACTATTATGATAGCCGTCCGTTCAGCAGTTATTTTGTGTCTATTGTTTGCCAGATACAAGGAATGCAAACAAAAGGAATAAGATATAATTTCTGCCTTCAGAGAATTTATAGTTCATTGGAGTATATTAACGTGTATACAAATAGTAATTGATAACTCCTAAAACTGAGGTACTCATAGCATATTTTAGGGATCAGAGAAGGACTCACTTAAAAGGAGTCAGGAAGATATTTTGAGTTTATTGTGCAAAGAATAAAGGGTAAGGACTATTTTTCATAGAGAAGTTTTTGGAGGATTTTGGAGACATGATACTGTACTTAGGTAATTGTAAATAATCTGATATGGGATCAGAAAATGTGTTTGGAAAGATAGATGGGGAACAGATCATAGAGCCTCTTGTTTGTGTAGGATACCAAAAAGTTTGGAGTTTACCTTATAAGCAGTGGGAAATTAAGGGTTTAAAAGTAGAATGATTTGCTAAGATCATATGGATAGCACTTTGATAGATAGATTAGAGAAAGATCAGGTAGACCAGTTTGGATATTGTCTCAGTGAAACATTATGGGGCCCTGAACTAAGGTAGTGATAGAGAAAACAATATTCAGAAGAATAGATTTTAATTTTATAATTTTGTTTATTATTGACTTGACTGGATCTTTGTTACTGCACGTGGGCTTTCTCTAGTGGCAAGCAGGAGCTGCTCTCTGGTTGTGGTATGCTGGCTTCTCATTCCGGTGGCTTCTTGTTGCGGAGCATGGGCTCTGGAGCACAGGCTCTGTAGTTGTGCTGGATGAACTTAGTTGCCCTCAGCATGTGGAATACTCCCCAGCCAGGGATCAGATCCATGTCTCCCTGCATTGGCAGGTCAATGTCCAACCACTGGACCACCAGGGAAGTCCAGAAATTTTAGAATGTCTCTAAGATACCTCTCTCAGGCAGTTGGTTGAATGGTGATGTGATTAAAAGAAAATATTAGTTGTTCAGGTATGTCCGACTCTGCTACCCCATGGACTGTAGCTGTCCAGGTTCTTCTCTCCATGGAATTCTCCAGGCAAGAGTACTGGAGTGGGTAGCCATTCCCTTCTCCAGGGGATCTTCCAGGTATCCTCTGGGTTTCCTGCATTACAGGGAGATTCTTTACCATCTGAGCCACCAGGAAAGCCTAATTAAATAAAAGGTGCTATGCAAAAGGAGACTGGAGATGGAAAATGGATTTTACTTTCATGCTGTTTAGTGGGATATATGAATCTGTAGCTCAAAAGAGAAATCAAACCTGAAGGTAAAGTTTTAGATCAGTGGTTGTTTAAAGGAATTAAGAGCAGGAATGATAATGTTTAGGGTGAACACACTGGGTTTCCTAAGGGAATTTTGTACTCAGGAGTGTCAGATGCTGATCATTTAGATAAGGACTGAAAGACAGTTTGCTTTAGCAGATTAATTTCTGTAATCTAAGAGTAATTTCCATAGTGGCAATTGTTAGATTTCTGGAGTTAAGGAATGAATGGGAAATAACAGGGAAATGTGGGCAGTTAAAATTCTTATAGCTTTAAACATTGTAGCAATCCCGATTGGTTTATTATTTACTCTTTCCTTTTAATTTTGTATTCTCTGAAGGAAATAACTGCATCTTCTCCATCTGTAATTGTCTCTGTCAAATAGTTTTGCTTCTTAAAGTATAAAAAGAGCATAACTAAACTGCATGTTACCTTAAATTGATCTTCTCAGTCATCAGTTGATAATTTTTCCATACATAACTTAGAGATAGATTCATTATACATAAATTGCTTTCCTGTTAAAATGTCCAAAAACTATTTACCATGTATTCCGAAATGGTCAGTTAGCTTTGGGACATTATTATCCTGAAACAGCTGTCCAGTGCCAAACCTGGAACAGTTTAAGCAACTAAATAATGACACTATGCAGTTATAACCTAAAGATTAAGGTAAATGTTCATGAAGTGAAGTGAAGTGAAGTCACTCAGTTGTGTCCGACTCTTTGTGACCGCATGGACTGTAGCCTACCAGGCTCCTCAGTCCATGGAATTTTCAGGCAAGAACACTGGAGTGGGTTGCCATTTCCTTCTCCAGGGGATCTTCCCAACCCAGGGATCCAACCCGGGTCTCCCGCACTGCAGGCAGACGCTTTACAGTCTGAGCCAGGGAAGCCCATGAGTCCATGCTGATACAAATGATTAAGTAAATAAATAGAAAGTGAAAGTGAATTTGCTCAGTTGTGTCTGACTCTTTGGGACCCCAGGGACTGTAGCCCATCCAGGCTCCTCTGTCCATGGGGATTTTCCAAGCAAGAATACCGGAGTGGGTCATCATTACAGAAGTATTCCACATAATGTATGTAGACTATTCCCCTCAAGAAGGTGAAAATTAACTCCTGAATATGGACTGAATTTAGTGACTTAATTCCCAAGAACAGATTATGGAAAGGAGGAAGTAGTATAGACCCCTAGCAGACAGCACTTTAAACCGAATGAAAGTATAATTTCACCAATGATAAATCATGATGGTAACATGTATCCTCTGATATAATGTGATAGAAGGGAACTTCATTCTTGTGTTACTCTGTACAAAAACCCTTAATCCCAGTGTAAACATACGAAAACATGAAAAAAACAGGAGCAGGGGCAGGAGTGGAGGACCTTGTACAAAATACTTGGCCAGTACTTCTCAAGAGTATCAAAGACCTGGAAAAACAAGGAAAGAATGAGGCAGCCGTCACAGATCAGAGAAAATTAAGGAGACTTGGTAACTAAATAAGTGATATCCAGATTAAAATCTGGAACATGAAGAGAACATGAGTGGAAAAATTATGCCAATGTCAATTTCATAGTTTTGACAAATATGCCATAATTAAGTAAAACATTAAGGAAAGTTGAGTGTAAAAGACATATGATAACTGGCTTTATAACTTTTCTGTAAGCTTAAATTTATTCCAAAACAATCAGTTTAGTTTTTTTTTTAAGTACTGATTGTCAAATGAAACCAACTTCTAACTGATTAAGGAAAAAATAAAAAATATTCTTTACTATTTGTGTTGAGTAGATTTATCATAAGGGATAATTAAAACAGGCATATATGATCATTTATGTTGAATAAATCAGATCAGGGCACAGGCAGAAATGACAGATACACAGTCTGAAACAAGGCATTTAACCTTTCTCTCCTTGTTTTCATTGTAGGGAATCAAACAAATTTAATCACTTCAGCAGTTTTGAACTAAACAAATCTCAGAAAGCTTTGAAAAGAAAACTTTATTTTATAAATGATATCTTATTTTTTAATTTTTATACTGTTCTATTAATACACTGTTATATATTAATACACTGTTATATACTAAAATCAGCTTGATGCAAATAAACTTGTAGAAAATTATACTCTTAAATGTGGCCAGGTTTCTGATTTCACTCAGTTCTTGATAACTAGTTCTGTTTATTTAAGTATCTTTGTTAAGTAGACATGAAATAGGACTGGTGAGGAAGAGTTTCTGACTAGAGTGTCAGATACAATCACTGCTTTTCAGAATTTTCAATTCATACCTAACTGCACATGCAACCTATTCAGTTCAGTTCAGTCTCTCAGTCATGTCCAACTCTGCGACCCCATGAACTGCAGCATGCCAGGCCTCCCTGTCCATCACCAACTCCCAGAGTTCACCCAAACTCACATCCATTGAGTCAGTGATGCCATCCAGCCATCTCATCCTCTGTCATCCCCTTCTCCTCCTGCCTTCAATCCTTCCCAACATCAGGGTCTTTTCAAATCTTCTTTTTATTTGAAAAAAGCTTGTTTACTATAGTAGAAGCATAATGGTTGAAGCAGAGTATATTGAGTCTTTTTTTCTTTTTAACTGAATGTGACGTTGATCAGAATTTTCTGATTTCTGACAGTTTCTCTAGGGTACTATATAAGATACACTCATAAGTGAGTGTGAACATGTGGCGATGAAATCAGAAAATTTATTGTGGTGATTAGTACAGTTCTGGGAATTTCCAGAGGAATTCCATTTCAGTGAATTATCTGATTTGGACACTGAGAAATAACCTAATTGGAAGGAGAAAAACACGGACTTTTTAGCATAAAAATCGCCAGCACAGACTGAATCATTCTTGTACTGCGTTTAATTGGTGAGTCAGATGAAATGTATTGCTTTCAGTAAATAAATTTCCCACAATTGGAAACAGCTGTTTTTATTGTAGAACCAGTTCTTATCTCAGCATTCAGCTCATTCAGAAGAAGCTTCCGGAATTCTTATGGTCTGTGAACCGTAGCGAAGGATTCAGAACTTGAATCTGGAAACAAGAAGACTTGATCAGAGATTTCCACATAGTTGATATTTTATGTTCATATTCTTCTCCTATCGCGTCCATTTTAGTTATAACCAGTTTTGATTCAGTCACCATTTAATGAACATTACCAGTAGTCTTGACATAAATAATAGAAGAGGAATTTCTTAAAATTAGAATTTTGGGACATGCTTTAGTTTTGGTGGGAAGGAGCAATTTAAATTTTGAAATTACTTTTAAATGTGTCATTTTAAAATAAATTTATAATATCTATGGACTGATTACTGCACAGTGTCCAAGTCTAGCGTGGTTAACCTATTTTTTCCATAGTTTACCCGAAGATAAGTATAGCATTAGAAACCTGAAACAGTTTGCTCATTCAAACCGTTCCCTAGTTACTTGGGATTCTAGTGTTGAACTCTCAACAGAGTATAACCAAAACTCAAACTATGTTGTTGTTAAAGATTTAATAGTAGATTTAGACTAAAGAAATGCCTGTTTTATCCAACCAGCTGTCAGTTTCATTCACTGTGTTCTTTTGCTAGCTTCCATTTGGAAGTTCCTTGTTTTTTAGCCTAGGACACTCAAGGCTTCAGTGAAGTAGTTACATTGAATCTTTTTTTTTTTTTAACTTTATTTTACTTTACAATACTGTATTGGTTTTGCCATACAATGACATGAGTCCGCCACGGGTGTTCATGAGTTCCCAGTACATTGAATCTTTATTCCAGTGTTTTGTGATGCCTTCCACCTCTCCTGCACACTCTTATCAGTAGGAATTTTTTCTATTTATGCAGGTGTCTTTGCCTGTATGACTCTATCCTCACACCCAGGCATCTGTAAATGTAGTTAGTTCTTTTTTATCTTAGATTTGTTTCAGTTTCTCCTCTGTAGACGTCAGTCAAGATCTCTTGTGACCAGTCAACTTGAGAACAGCTTTTTGGTTTCCACGTGTTTTTGTGTATAATTTAAAGATGTCCAGATTCTTAATCCCTTTTAAATGTAGATGTGTTCTTTTTGCTTTCTTAAGTTTCGACATTCTTATCCATGGTTTCATCTTATGACTTTGCTATAAAACTACCATCTCTTCTCCTTTTTTGTCTAATTTGGCACAGATGTTTCCCCCAAACCTGTCTTTGTTTTTAAAAGTTCATCCAATAATGGTCAAATAAAAACCCAGAGATTCCACAATCAAAACCACTTGCAAGGCTCCCTCACATTTCCAAGTTTTTTTTTAAATTCTTAATCTCATTATTATCCCAATTAATAGTATTGTCTCTCTTCAGTTTCCCTTCTTAGTAGTAGTCCACCTTCTTTTTTACATGAATGTCTCAACTGAAGGAAAATAATTTACTTGTAGTTTTCACCTTACATTTATGTTAAATTCCAGTTTTATTTACATACTGCTTTTGTGATTTATTTTTAATTTCTCTTTCCTTCATTTATATGTATAGAATTCCTGAATATATTTCTGAAGCTGTTATCTGAGTGATGAGACACTCAACTCAGTATGGTTTCTACCAAATAGTGAATTGAATAATTTCCATTAATATTCTCTGCTTGCATTTGAAGTAATGAGAAATGAGAACTCATTTCCATGAGAATTCTCCGATATTTAGAAGTATATGTGTTCTCTGTACGTATTCTTTGAGGAAGTATCAGATTTTCATGAACTGGAATACAAACACACCTCCTGTCTTGTGAGGAGTGGAGAGTCTTCACTTAACCCTCCAGGCAGATCTAAAATGACCACTGATGCTACGGCCATACCACCCTGAATGTGCCCAATCTTGTCTCATCATAAGATGATCACTGATGACAAATATTCATCACAGGATGGAGATGATAACAGAGCAGTAACTCCTTTAAGGAATCAGCCATGATTTAGAAGAACCAAAGAGCCAAACAACAGAAGCAGAAAACTACTTTCTCCACCAGTACAGAGCTGAACAGAGAACCAAACACATTCTGGTTCTGACTCATCTTTTGAGCACATCGTATTTTATTGATATAATCCCAAACCTGGAGAAGCTATGATGAAGAGTCAGTGAATTAGGAGATACACTTCAGAGGAGCTTTTTCCAACCTTACGATTACCTACCAGCCCTGGAGTTACCTGTCTTAACAGTACTTCTTAATTAGAGGTACTTATTTTACAAGTACTTCTTTATGTTTAAGATAGGTGCTTGATATTCTCAAATAGTTCTGGTTCCTAATTGGATGCAAGTCTCTGTCCCTCTTTAATTTTAATATTGAGTGATTGTCTATGCATATCAATGACATTATTAAGTATTTAGAGTCTAAAAGTTCTATGATAAACCGAAGGAGCCAATTGATATAACATCTGTCAAAGCCTTCTGAATTTTTTACATTATCTCATTTTAGAACTCACAACAACCATGTCAGTTAAGAATGCTTTATTAAATGCACATTCCAGTATATTTACTTGCCTAGATCTTATTTTTCATTTCATAGCGGTGCCTGGAGGCCAATTCAGGATACTGTGCTCCATAGTTCATGTACTTAATACTGCTACACTCAACTCTGCATTGCATTCTGAAACATAAATATGTTGGTCTCTTGAAATGAGCATACTCATTCTCTGGGCATTGCCTTGTTCTCCCCTATCCACCCAATTGCATAATGGCACTTATAAAACAGTGTGTTTCTGGTAGTATTAGAGAACATGTTTTATGATTTCTGTTATTAGGCCAGTTTTAACATGCCTTTGAAAGTCTTTAACAGGTTATTTAGTTCTTTCATATAAGTTTATGTCATCATTTTCTAGTCTTAAACTTGATTGCTTTACATGATTAGTTAATGTTTTTTCCCCTCGGGTATCCATACGTATCCTCCTCCTCTTACTCCTCCTGTAAGCAATGTTTTTAAGTGAAATAAAGGTCTAGATCAGCTGATTATCAAGCCCTAGAGATCTGTATCTTCAGGGATACAACTTTATTCCCCCTTAAATATGAAAAATTGTGAAGAACAGCTCTACTCTGTATGACCAGGGAATTCAGACTTTTTAAAATGAAAAATGAGGGTCTTCCTGAATGAAGTTTTATTCGTTTCCTATTACATCCTAAGAATAGGCTGCTGGCCTCCATTACTTTCAGGAAATTAAAAATGGCTCCGAAGCTAAGTGAGCTAAGCCATCTCTCTCTCAATTGTTTCAGTTTCTCAGGAATTGCTGTACAAAGCTGCCAATAACGGTCTCCGGGGATCTGACCCCCATTCCACCTCCCACTGCCTCCTCTGCAGCTCCAGATGCCACCAAAAGAAGGAGCTTTGAAGAAAGTGCCTGTACCCTCTTTTACCCTGAGGTGGGTGAGGCCAGGCAGGGTGATTCTCAGGATATCCTGATGATCAAAGGTATAGTTAAAGACTTCATCAAGACTTTCTTGAAGATGACCAAGAAATTTGGGAAACGTTGCCAAATAACCTAGAAACTGAAGACGGAGCTCAAGATTGGATGGCTCAAATGCCACCTGAAGTGTAATACATGATAACATACAAGACCCTAAATAAGCTCCTTGAGGGCAGAAACTATTACACTGTTTTTACTATCTCTCCCTCACCCACCTCCACAATGTTTAGCATAGTGCCAGACATATAAACTATACTCAATAAATGTAAGTTAATAACTGAGAGAGAAGACTTTATAAAAAGTGCTCTCCAATCCCTTCTTTCCCTAGTGCTTAATCTAAGATTGCCCATTCATGAGGAGAATAATGATAAAGAGAGTTCAGTGATGTCTCAAGCTTCTTGGCCACTGTTGTCTTCTGTCTTGGCTGTATGTCTGAGTAGGAAATATTTATCTGTCCTGTCCAATATAGGAATTTTTCAGTATTATTGCTTAAACTTATGTCTTTGCTGATGCCTGGGCTTTTACTTCTTAGATATTTTATTGTGATAGTTTAGCTCTTTAATGGAAATCTTATCTGAACCACACTCTAGGGGGATTTATTGTATTGTTGGCTTTTAAAAATTCCTTTGTATCTGTTTTTAAGATTCAACAATAAACAGTCTTGCTCCTTAATTATAGCTTACAGTAGTCATCACTGTGTTTCCAAAGTGGGATATTCTATCATAACATCAATTTCCCCCAAATGTAACTTGTTATTCTTGAATGGCAGCACATATCTCACCAGAGCAATGCTAAAAAAGCCTGCTTGAAAGAATATTTATAGTGATGTGATTTAAGACACTGAGTGATTAAAACAAAGTTCATGGTTTACTATTTTTCTTCCAGAAACAGAAATATTAGAAACTTAGCTCCATTGAGTTCGTCTGTTCCCAAGTTGTCCTGTTTGTCAGTCAGTCATTTAGTCATTTCAATAAGGAGTTAACTCTGATTTAGAAACAGATCTTTAAAAAAAAATCTCATCTTAAGATATTTAATTTCTTGTACATTTTGAGCCTCCAGTTATGTGTAAGACTTTGTTTTTTCAAGTTAAAAGTGAACATTTCAGACTGCTACTAGTTTTTTGACAGTTGGTCATTATGTATTCTCAACAGGTGGCTTTTTTAGGGTATAAGAACTCCAGTATCAGAACCAGGTATATTTTATTCAGGAAAATAATCTTTCCTGAATGACATACTTTCTCTTGAGTAAGTTTTATAAATTAGGCTGCATTTATTTGAGGTTTTTGAGAAGAGTATGAGACTTTTTTAAGGAAATGGAGTTTCTTATCTTCATGAACTTTTATGTGTATAACCAAGGAACCTTAAGTGTAAATGATAAAGGAGGTTTAGTCTGTTGCATAGATAATCACAAATTCCTTCTAAAAGATCTTTGTGGATTATATGGTGTGTGTGGATTTGAGGTTCAGCTTTTAATTTTCATCTCTGATTCTCTTAAGTAAAATGCTCAGGTTGGACCTGCTTTTCTCGCATCAGTTGTTCCTAATTAATTGCATTGTAGTTTTGTCAGTTTATATGATGAATTTGAATCAATAATCAGGAATAGAGTTGATCAGATTATTGCTAGTGATTTTTATCAATAGATATCTTAATAATATGTTTGATAGTGGTAATATAGAAAAACTAAATCATATATTTTTTCATCCTTCCACTATAACTAGTTTTTCCTCTGTTAATGTAAATTATGTATATGAGACCTGTGAAAGTCCGTGCGCAACATCCAGTGTGATTTCTCCAAGTAATGTACTCTTACTACCAGCTTGAAAGTCATATTATTATAGAAAATTGCAGTGGCAACAGCTAAAATATTACAGTTCAACACAGAATGGTTTCACATTGTTTCTGGACTTGGATTTTCCTATGATTTCTGTCTTTTCCTGTCTCTCCAGGTTCCCAGCCAGCCTCAGATAAGTCTTCCCAGCGACCATCAGAGAGCACAAACTGTAGCCCTACACGAAAGAGGTCTTCATCTGAGAGTACTTCTTCAACAGGTAAGGGCTATTGGTTTTTTTTGTTTTGTTTTGTTTTGTTTTTATGATCCTTTGTATTTCTGTGTTGTTTGTTGTGATCTCTCCGTTTTCATTTCTAATTTTATTGATTTNAAGCAAAGTGCCAGGGCTATTGTTTTAATAGACTCTTAAGATAATTTCCCATCTGTTACTTGTGAACAAACCTGCAAAATACACATATACATACATATATTTTTTTTTTTTTTTTCTTTTTTGGCCTCACCTTGCTATGTAGGTTGAAAGATCTTAGTTTCCTGACCAGGGACTGAACCTCTAAGCCAAATTGTAACTGCTAGACTGACCACCAGGGAACTCCCTTACAATAGATTTACACTATAGACTACAATTTAAATTGCCTCACAGTATAATACTATAGAAAAAAACAAGTAAATGGTCCTGCAATATGAGAATAATGTATAATAAAAAAAATAGAGCTTCTCTGGTGCCTCAGATGGTAAAGAATTTGCCTGCAATGCAGGAGACCCATGTTCGATCCCTTCGTTGGGAAGATCCCTTTGAGAAGGGAATGGTTACCCAGTCCATTATTGTTGCCTGAAGAATCCCATGAGAGGGAGCCTGTCTGGCTAGTCCATGGGACCACAGAGAGTCAGATACAGTTGAGCAACTTAGCAGCCACACATTGAAACAATAAAACAGTAGTCCCCTTTTACCCCTTTTATGACCAATTAAGCCTACTCCTTGAGGTATAGTGATTTGATTTTCTTTCAGTTTTATTGAAATATAATATGCTCTGTATAAGGTGTACAACGTAATGATTTTGCTTACTTATATCATGAAAGAGTCACCGCAGTAAGTTTAGTGAACATCCATCATCTCATACAGATACAAGATAAGAGACACATTTTTTCCTTGTGATGATAACTCTTAGGATTTAGTCTCTTAACAACTTTAGTATATACCATACAGCAGNGCTCTGTATAAGGTGTACAACGTAATGATTTTGCTTACTTATATCATGAAAGAGTCACCGCAGTAAGTTTAGTGAACATCCATCATCTCATACAGATACAAGATAAGAGACACATTTTTTCCTTGTGATGATAACTCTTAGGATTTAGTCTCTTAACAACTTTAGTATATACCATACAGCAGTGCTCCAGTACTCTTGCCTGGAAAATCCCATGGATGGAGGAGCCTGGTGGGCTGCAGTCCATGGGGTCGCTAAGAGTCAGACACGACTAAGCGACTTCACTTCACTTTTCACTTTCATGCACTGGAGAAGGAAATGGCAACCCACTCCAGTGTTCTTGCCTGGAGAATCCCAGGGATGGGGGGAGCCTGGTGGGCTGCTGTCTGTGGGGTTGCATAGAGTCGGACATGACTGAAGCGACTTAGCAGCAGCAGCAGTGCTAATTTTACTTACATTGTATATTGCATCCTTAGTATTTAATTTATCTTATAACTGAAAGTTTGTAGAGGTATAGTGATTTTGATGTAGTTTAGAAGGGATAATTCAAAATGAATAGTTACAAAGATAGGCAGGCACAAAAATAGAGAATTTGAAAGTTGAATTGAGATAATGGGGTATGTAATGCAATAGGGACTATAGATTGGAGCTATCTAATAACGACTTAAAATATATATAAAGTTGTTTAGTAAAGTGATAGTTTACAGTAGCATTTACATATCTTTGAGATTTGTGAAACAATTTGAGGTTGTAAGGAGAACCTCTTAATGTTTATTTCAAATCAACTGTTAAAAGTTGTCATTTATGTATTTTAATATATATAACCTCTTCATGGGGCTTCACTAGTGGCTCAGATGGTGAAGAATCTGCCTGTAATATGGGAGACCCGAGTTCAGTCCCCAGGTTAGGAAGATCCCCTGGAGAAGGGCATGGCAGCCCACTCCAGTATTCTTGACTGGAGAATTTTGCAGACGGAGGAGCCTGGGAGGATATAGTCTGTGGGATCTCAGAGAGTTGGACATGACTGAGCAACTAACACTACACTAACCTCTTCATACAGTATAACATATCTGTATACTTTATACAGTATACAGATTGTGCTCTCAGTTTTCTTCTTACTGATAGTATGTGTGTTTACCCCCCAAAAAAACCAAATAGAGGATGATATATGTCTTCTAGCTTTTTAGAGGATTGAAGAGTAGGAAATCATGGAGGTTTTTTTTTTTTTAATTAATTTTTAAGTCGGATGATAATTGCCTTACTATGTTGTGTTAGTTTCTGCTGTATAGTGACATGAATCACCTATAAGTTGAGCTTCCCTCCTACCCATCCCCCATCCCACCCCTTTAGGTCATCTCGAGCACCATGCTGAGCTCCCTGTGCTATACGGCAGCTTCCCACTATTTTACGCATGATAGTATATATACGTCAATGCTACTCTCTCAGTTTGTCCCACTTTCTGTCACCAGCTTTGTCCACAAGTCCATTCTCTACATTTGCATCTCTATTAGCAGGAAATCATTTTTAATTTATCAGTATTATCAGGCAAAATGGGGAGTGATAGTTTCATTCCCAGCAATGGGAGTTATATATGTAAAGGGGAGAGCAGTACGTTTAAAAAATTAAGGAGCCAGTGTGGTTGGAGTAAAGATAGCAACTCAATATGAAGCTGGAAAGGTATGTGAGGACCAATCATGTAGAGTCTTATTGATAACACTTAGAAGCCTTTGAAAGTTTTAGCAAGGAAATGACATATTATTTCTTAGCATTCTGTCCATGTGGTTTTGCTTAGCAGATCATTTAATGACGTATGGTTGTGGTGCATGGTCGTGTCCAACTCTTTACAACCCTATGGACTGTAGCCCGCCAGGCTTTTCTGTCCATGGGACTCTCCAGGGAGGAATACTGGAGTGGGTTGCCATTTCCTTCTCCAGGGATCTTCCCAACCCAAGGACTGAACCTGCATCTCCTCTGTCTCTTGCACTGGCAGGCAGGTTCTTTACCACTAGCACCAACATCAGAAAATTTCATTTCTTCGTCAGCGTAAGGCCTCACTGTCAAATCATATCAATATGGTATTTAACTTTTATTTGATTATTATCTTCACCATATTTGAAGTTTTTATTAGTACCATAGTGCCAAAGATACAGTGGAGTTGAAATAGCAATGATAGTTTTGTCTCATAGTACTTTGTGGTTTATACTACTTTGGGGAGACTTTTAAACTCTTTCACAATGAGTGACTACTTTTGATGATATTAGCCTAGATCAGGGTTCAGCAAACGACAGCCTATGGACAAGTGTTGTCCAAAGAATCTTTATTGTTCAGTCTTCAAGCTAAGAATTGATTTTACATTTTGAAAGGATTTTTTTTGTTTTGTTTTCTTAAAGGGAAAGAAAAAAGTATAAAATGTGTGAGAAATTGTATGTATCCTTAAAAGTCTTAAAATATTTACTGTCTTTTTAAAGAAGAGGTTTGCCAACTCCCAAAGAAAAAAATGAATTAGATTTCAATAAGAGACACACCTATGAAGAAAATCACCAAAATGTTTTATTTTAGTAAATTATACTTGTTAAGGGTTACTGTATGTACAGAGCACAGGGGATACAAGCATGAATAAAATAAGGTTCCTCCCCTCAAGGATTCAGACATATTCACCAATTAAAAAGTTAAATTTTATAACAGGCCAGTATACAAAATGTTATGACACACAGAGCTACTCAACTACTAACCACTGACATACGGAAAATGTGACCTATATGCTACTATAATTTGAGTAGACGAGTGGGACAAGGACATGAAGTTGTGAAAGTAATAATGGATTTTATTAGATTAGGTATATTTTCTTTTTTGACAGAATTGAGATTTTATTATAGATGGAATTGGGAGCTATCAAAGGATTTTGAACAAGGAAGATGAAAAGTATTTGATGTATCAACCCGAAGAAACTAACTTTTGCAGTGCTAAAAAAAAAATCCCAAAATTTCAATGACTTAAAACAACAAAGACATTTTTCATTCATGCTGTATGACCATGATGGTTCTGCTCCATGTTATTTCTCTCTAGTATCGAGTCTGATGGAGCAGTTTCTATCTGTCTGGAGTGTTACTTGTCGTATGAAAGAGAGTGAAGGATCATAGTAATGCACTAATTAGCTCTTAAAAGTTGTGTCCAGAGGTAATATACTTTACTTCTCACATTTTAGTGCCAAAGCAAGTCACATGATTAAGTCTTATGTCAAAGAAGTATGGGAACTGTAATCCTACCAAGGGAGGAGCAAGCAGATATTTATGAATAATAATACAGTGTGCCACATGTGCATTTTAGAAAAATGCATAACATTACAGTATGGAGAATGGACTGTTGCATGAGAAATGTGTAGAGATAGCAGATAATGGCTTTAGGTTTAGATATATTAAACTGCCTTTGGCTTATTGAGATAGAAATGTTAGCCATTTGGAAGGTGTGGTTTATAGTTTATGATGCCTGTGGTAGAGAAACAGATCTAGCAGTGTGTATATAAACTTGACTCTGGCAGTGAATGAGGTTGCCCAGAGAGAAAGTGTAATTTGAAAAGATGACAGAGTTGGAGATTTAAGATACATTAGATTTGAGAAGAAAGAGGTTTAAAAGATGTCAGTGAATGCCATAAAATTTTAAATAGGTTTTTTAATATAAAAAGTAAAGAGTACATGTCATAGAAGCTTCTTAATGTCAGATGTCACATGAAGTCAAGAAAGATGTAGACAGAAAGTGTAAAATGATTGGGGAAAAGATTTTTTGAAAAACAGGTGTAAAGTTAGAGCAATTTGGAGGCTTTAGGTGAGGAAAGGAGACTGTTAGTATTCAGGTTACACTGAAATAAATTAGAGCTCTTTTTTCCACCAGTGTGGTAGATTAGATGTGCAAGTAAACAATCTTCTTGATGCCTGAAACTAAGTACAATGTGGGAAACATTTCTGAATACCTTGCTGAACTTTGGCATAAGTAAATAGAAAACCAGAAATGTCCAGAAAGCTTGATTCAGCAAAAACAAATAGCGTTAGAGGTCTTTGACACCTACTTGAGTCCTGGTGATATTGAGCCTGCTTATTGGAACACATTCAAGTAACGAGACAAAGTACAAAGCCTAGGACTCTAGCAGACAGACATTTCCATCAGATTTCCCTTCATGAATGTGTAACACCCTAATGGTGATGCCAGTGTAAGAGCAGACAGAAACAAATCTATCACAGAAGCTGGATCCTTATTTCAGTTTTAGCTTTGGGTGAAGCAAAAAAAAAAGTTCCTGAACACAAGCTCACACTCACCTTCTGTGTCTCATGCAGATGTATATTGCCTGTGAGACAAAGAAAAAGATGAATAAAATTTTGTTGTGTATTGGTAGTGCCTCCGGTTGCCTTGTAGAGCCAAAGGAAAGTTTAATTTCTCTTCATTGTAAAGCTGAGTTTCTTTTTTGATTAGGATATCCTTGATCTTGGTTTACCTGGCATTCGCATTTACTCTAGCAACACAGGAATGCCAGCCTTTATCTTGCAATTGAAAGGCAGATGAATCAACCAGAAATATGTATATTCAATTTGTCCAACTTAACATTTTAAAAAGGAAGACAGCAAAATAGAAATACCTAACAATGTATCATTACAGCATTTGGCATCAATCAAAAATTAATAGACATGCCAAGAAGCAAGAAAATATGACTAAATGGAATATGGAATAATAGGGGGAACTGGCACAGAAATAGTATGTGATAGAATTAACAGACAAGTACATTAAAATAGCTATCTTTGAGGATTTAAAGGAAAATATGAATATAGTGAATAATGAAAATGGAAACTATTTTTAAAATCCAAGGTTAACTTCTTTAGATGATAAATATCTGAAATGAAAATTTCACTGAATGGGACAACAGTAGATTAGACACTCCAGAAGAAAAATTCTTTGAACTTGTAGCAATACTGTTAAAATCTGTCTAAAATGAAGTGTGGGGACTTCCTTGGTTGTCCAGTAGTTAAGAACACACTCTCCCAGTGCAGGGGATGCAGGTTGGATCCCTGGTCGAGCAACTAAGATTTCACATGCCTTGTGGCAACCAAGCCCATGCATTGCAATTAGAGAAAGCCCACATACCATGACAAAGACCCAGCACAGCCAAAAATTTTTTTTTAATAATAAAAATGAAGTGTAAATGTGGGGTAAGAAGACTGATATAAAATGAACGCAGTTTTATTAGCTTGTGGTACAATATCAGGAAGGCCAACATACATAGGATCTGAGTCTTACAAGGAGGGAGTTAGGAATAAAAAACATTGAAAAATAATCTTCCATAATTAAATTAATAGTTTAATGAACGTTGTAAATCCATAGGTCCATGAAGTTCCGCAAATCCTAACCAGGAATACAGTGAAATGATGTCTTTAAAATGCTGACAGGGAAAAAAGAAGTATCAGTTTAAAATTCTTGAACCAGAAAAATACCCTTCACAGATGAAGGCAAAATAAACATAATCAGAAAAACAAACTTAAAGGATTTGTTGTCAGCAGGTTTACAGTACTAGAAGTGTTCTTCACACAGAAAAATCATGCTAGTTGGAAGCATGGCTTTACCAAAGAATTGAAGCATTCCAGGAATTTTCAGTAAGTAAATAGACAACACCCTTTTCTCATATTCTTTTGACGTTCATGTGAAATTATACCAAGATATTATCATATTCTGGGCCATGAAACTTCTTAATAAACTTTAAAAGATTGAAATCATATAGCATATATTTTAAGAACACAGTGAAACTGAATTAGAATTCAGTAGCACAAGGTATCTTGACATTCCCACCAAAAAGTGAAAATTTAGCAACACACCTCTTTTAAAAAAAAATTATTTATTTATTTATTTATGATTGTGCTGTGTCTTTGTTGCCTCATGAACTTTTTCTGTAGTTGCGTCAGCTGGGGCTACTCTCGTTGCAGTGCACAGGTTTCCTATTGCTTCTCTTGTTGTGGAGAATGGGTTCTAGGAGCACAGGCTTCAGTAGTTGTGGTTCATAAGCTCGGTATTTGTGGCACATGTTACTCTGCATCCTGTGGGACTGGGGATCCCCTGGACTGGGGATCAAACTCATGTCTCTTGCATTGTCAGGTGGATTATTTACCACTGAGCCACCAGGGAAGCCTAACAACACACTTCTAAATACCGCATAAGTCAAAGAGGAAATCACAGATAGAATTTTGTTTAATTTGTTTGAATATTTTGTTTGTTTGACTGTGATTGGTCTTTGTTGCTGCGCAAAGGGTTCTCTAGTTTTAGCGAGCAGGGACTACTCTCTTCACTGTGCTGCGTGGGCTGCTCCTTGTGGTGACTTCTCTTGTAGAGCACAGGCTGTAGGTGGGTAAGTTTCAGTAGTTCGGCTCATAGGCTTAGTTACCCCTCTCCATGTGAAATCTTCCCAGACCAAGGGTCAAACCTGTGTCTCCTGCATTCAGAGGCAGATTCTTACCTACTATACCACCAGAGAAGTCCAGAAATATCTTTTAAACTGAATAAAAATGATAATACATAAAAATTTATGGGGTATAGCTAAGTCTGTGTTCTTAGCTTTATAGAGTTCCATTATGAAATAATAAAGGTCTAAGGCCCACGTGAGCCCAAACTCTCACCTGTAGGAAGCTAAAGTCAGTACAGCAAGTTAAGCCCAAATTAGGCAGAAGAAAATTTGACAAATACAAGAGTAAACATAAACAGCATAGAAAAATTGCTGAAAGCTTATACTGGCTTCCTGAAAAAATTCTTTTTAATTTATTTTTTTATTGAAGGATAATTGCTTTACAGAATTTTGTTGTTTTCTGTCAAACCTCAACATGAATCAGTCATAGGTATACATATATCCACTCTCTTTTGAACCGCCCTCCCATCTCCACATGCTGGCCTGTGAGGAGAGAGAGGCTATGGTGATGGCTCCACCCCCTACACATGACTCAGCAGTACTGCCTTGCTTCCATGGCTGCCGGCTTTCCTCCACAGGCATTTCCCACCACAGTCTCCTCGCTGGCATCCCCTCGACCCTTCTCTCTCTCCATAGTCAACAGCAGCCCTCGCCCTGGGATTGCTCCAGAATCCCTAAACTCTAGCTCCCAGCTGCTGCGCTTTCCAGGGGACCTGCTTCCTCTACAGGGTATGTATGGCTGCAGCAAGGACTGTCTGAGTCTCATTCCACAGGTGTGAATGAGAACAGCCACAGATCAGCTGTTTCACTCCCAGCCTTAAATGTTTCTCCTCTCACTCAGACAGTTGCCCTGATGTGGGGATCGGACCCCTGATTCATTTCCCTCACACACCAAGGGCACCTCCAGTCCTACTAACATTCCTGTTTTTCCCCCTAGTTCCTTCCTCCTACTGAGTTTTGTGTGGTTCTATATATTCTTTTCCTTTGGTCAGGTACTCTTGTAGCTGGTGTTCTGCATGCACTTCTGTGTCTGAAGGTGTATTCCTTATCTGAAAAATTTTTTTTAAAGATGTGAACTCTAGCCAAAAGGATTAAGAAAAAAGAAACTGAATTAACAGTATCAAGAATGAAAGAAAGGATATCACTGGAATTGCTACATACCATAGGAGGATAATAAGGGAGCATGATGAACAGTTTTTTTGCCAATAAGTTTGATAAAAAGAAAAACCGTTTACAAACTCAAGAACAAATAGCCTAAATAGCCTCATATCTATTTAATAAATTCAACCTATAGTTTAAAACTTTTCTACAATGAAAATTCAGAACCCAAATAGTTTTAATCATGAACATTCAAAGAAAAGAAGAATACTAATTATACAAAAACTATTCCAGAAAGTAGAAACATTTTCCCAATGCATTTTATGAGGCCACCATTACCCTGACTCTGAAACCAAGCAACACATACATTACCAGAAAACTACAGACTAGTATTGTTCCTATGCATGAATGCAAATGATGTAAAATGTTATCAAATTGAATCCAGTATGTTGAACGTTTAGCATACCACGTCCACATGAGTTTATTCCAGAAACGTAAGATTGGATTAACTTTAGAAAGTCGCTTATAAAATTAACAGTAAGTGAGAAAATCACAATTGTCTAAGTACCTAAAGAGAAAACATTTTACAGAATCTGACATCCACTTAAAAAGAAAAGCACCAATTCTTTCACATATTAATCAAATTTTTAATCACATATTAACAAAAATTAAACACAAAGAAAAGCTATTAAAAGCAGCAAGGGAAAAGCAACAACTAATATACATGGGAAACCCCATACAGTTAATAGCTGATCTTTCAATAGAAACTCTACAGGCCAGATGGGAATGGCAGGATATATTTAAAGTAATGAAAAGGAAAAATCTACAACCAAGATTACTCTGTTCCAGCAAGGATCTCATTCAAAGCTGATGGAGAAATCAAAAGCTTTACAGACAAACAAAAGTAAGGAGAATTTAGCACCACCAAACCAGCTGTACAACAAATGTTTCTCTAGACAGGAAACACAAGAGATGGAAAAGGCCTACAAAACAAACTCAAAACAATTAAGAAAATGCCAATAGGGACATATATAGCAATAATTACTTTAAGAAAAAATCATAAACAAGATGAAAATACAGCGATAAGAATGGGAGAAAATAATTGTGAATGAAGCAACTGACATAGAATTAATATCCAGAGTATACAAGCAGCTCAATATCATGAAAACAACCCAAACAAAAAATGGACAGAAGACCTAAACAGACATTTCTCCAAAGAAGACATTCAGATGGCTAATAAACTCATGAAAAAACACTCAACATCTTGCATTCAGTTCAGTTCAGTTCAGTCGCTCGAGTCAGTGATGCCATCCAGCCATCTCGTCCTCTGTCGTCCCCTTCTCCTCCTGCCCCTAATCCCTCCCAGCATCAGAGTCTTTTCCAGTGAGTCAACTCTTCACATGAGGTGGCCAAAGTACTGGAGTTTCAGATTTAGCATCGTTCCTTCCAAAGAAATCCCAGGGCTGATCTCGGGAAATGCAAATCAAAACTACAATGAGGTATCCCCTCACACCAGTCAGAATGGCTGGCTGTCATCAAAAAATCTACGAACAATAAATGCTAGAGAGGATGTAGAGAAAAGGGAACCCTCTTGCACTGTTGGTGGAAATGTAAATTGATACAGACAATACAGAGATCATTATGGAGATTTCTTACAAACTAGGAACAAAACTACCATATGACCAACTACTGGGCGTATACGCTGAAACAAGTTTTATATATATATATATATAATTGAAAAAGACAGATATGCCCACAATGTCTATTTCAGCACTGTTTACAATAACCAGGACAGGGAAGCAACCTAGATGCCCATCAAGAGGTGAATGGATAAACAAGATGTGGTACATATATACAATGGAATATTATTCAGACAAAAAGCAATGAATTTGAGTCAGTTCTAGTGAGGGGAATAAACGGAGAGCCTCTTAGACACAGTGAATTCAGAGAAAAATAAACATTGTTTATTAATGCATATAAATGAAATCTAGAAAAATGGTACTGATGAGCCTATTTGCAGGACAGGAATAGAGACTTAGACATAAAGAACATACTTATGGACACAGAGGGGGAAGGAGAGAGTGGGACAAATTAAAAAAGACTATCACTGAAATATATACAATAGATAGCTAATGGGAAGTTGCAGTATAGCTTAGGGAGATCATCCTGGTGCTCTGTGACAATCTAGTAAGGTGGGATGTGGCAGAAGGTAGGAGAGAATTTTAAAAGGGAAGGGACATGTATATACCTATGGCTGATTCATGTTGAAGTGTGGCAGAAACCAGCACAACATTGTACAGCAATTATTCTCCAATTAAAAATAAATTTTTTAAAAATGCCCCCCCAAAACCCCCAATTCTTAGAAATAAAAGGCATACAGGTAAGACAGGAAGAAGAAAAATATTCTATTTACAGATTATTTGATCCATAGGAAAATTTCTAAGAAGTCTGTCAGAAAAAAGCTACTGCACCTAGAAAATGAGTTTAAGAAAGATATATAAGCTGAACATAAAATGTATTTCTCTATACCAGCAATGAATAATTAGTAATTAAAATGTAAGCAAAATACCATTTACAATTGTATTAAAAGTTATACAAGGTCTATATGATAAAAAGCTTTAACCTCTGCACCACCAGGGAAGCATGATAAAAAGTATAAAGCATTATTGACAATGGCTAAAAGATTAGATATTCTAGATTAATCATTTATTTGGAGGAATCAGTATAGTTAAAATGTCACTTCTGCCAAAATTAATTGATAGATTTAATGGACTCTCAATCAGAATTCCAGGAGAAGGCAATGACACCCCCACGCCAGTACTCTTGCCTGGAAAATCCCATGGACGGAGAAGCCCGGTGGGCTGCAGTCCACGGGTCGCTGAGAGTTGGACATGACTCAGTGACTTCACTTTCACTTTTCACTTTCATGCATTGGAGACGGAAATGGCAACCCACTCCAGTGTTCTTGCCTGGAAAATCCCAGGGACAGCGGAGCCTGGTGGGCTGCCGTCTATGGGTTCGCACAAAGTCGGACACAACTGAAGCGACTTAGCAGCAGCAGCAGCAGCAACAATCAGAATTCCAGCTGGCTTTTTAAAATATAAAGTTCCAGACTTTATAATTTATATAGATACATAAAATATCTTAAAAAGTAAAACATGTATGCTCTTTTTGAGAACAAAATTAAAAGACTTCTATTAACTGTTACAAAGACTTACTATAAATTATTCAAATCTATTTTTGGTGAAAGGATATATAGATCTTTCAATGCAACAGAATAGACACTAGAAAAATAGACACTCCCATAGATTTTTAAAGTTGATTTTCTGCACATATACTATATTTTTGTGGAGCAGGGATAATCTTTTGTACCAAATGGTGTTGGAACTGCTGGATATACTTATGGAATAAAAAGATCATTGACCTTATACTATATGTAGAATTTAACTTGAAATAGAATATATACTTGTATGTAGTTTCCCCAACTATAGAACTTTCAGAGGTACACTTAGTAGGAAATCTTTATGACCTTGGTATATTCAAAGATTTCTTAAGTAGGATAAAAAGCACGAACTGTTAAAGCAAAAAAAAAAAAAAATTAGATAAATTGAGCTTCATCAACTTTTTAAACTTTTGTTCTTCTAAAGATATTAAGAAAATGAAAAAACACGCAGAAGTAAAAAGAATTTGTAACTATGCATGGTAATGGTGATCATTTTGCAGTATATACAAATACCAAATCATTATTACTATTGTACATTGTGGAACTAATATATGTCCTATGTCAATTATATCTCAGTAAACTTTTTTAATAAATAAGAACAAACCAGTGAAGGTACCCAATAAAAATAATGGGGAAATTTTTTGAATAGCATCATTTCAAAAGACTGCTTATGAGTTGCAGTGAAGTACATGAAAATACTTCATGAGCCACAAGGCTCTGCTCATGACTCAGATGGTAAAGAATCCGCCTGCAATGTGGGAGACCTGGGTTTGATCCCTGGGTTGGGAAGATCACCTGGAGCAGGGCATAGCAACCCATTCTTGCCTGGAGAATCCCCTTGGACAGAGGAGCCTAGCAGACTACAGTCCATGGGGTCACAAAGAGTTGGACACGACCAAGCGACTAAGCACACGTGAAAATATGCTCACTTACTAGAAAAATGCAATTAAAATTCTTAATGACATATTGTTTCATATATGTTAGACTGAGTAAAGTTAAAAGGAGCTTCCTTGGTACCTCAGTTGGTAATGAATCTGCCTGCAGTACAAGAGACCGAGGTTCGATCCCAAGGTTGACAAGACCCCTGGAGAAGGGAATGGCAACCCACTCCAGTATTCTTGCCTGGAGAATTCCATGGACAGAGGCACCTAGTGGGCTACAGCCCATGGGGTCAGAAAGAAAAAGATCCTAATGACCCAGTTAACCACGATGGTCTACAACCACCCTTGTTGTAGAACTATGATTCTGCATGTCATTCAGTGTGGCCAGAAGTAACATATGTCATGCCCAGCATAATGTCCTAGATGGAGCAGACTGCAAAAACAAAGAAACAAAAAAAAAGAGAATTTCTCTGAATCTGTCTGCAAATGCAGGAAACAAAGGTTCAATTCCTGATCTAGGAAGATTCCACATTTCACAAGGTATTTAAACTCATGCACCACAACTACTGGACTCATGCTCTGGAACCCACAAGTCACAAGTACTGAGTTCACATGCTGCAACTTCTGAAGCCCAGCTTCTAAAGGTTGTGTCCTGCAATAAGAGAAACTATGGCAATGAGAAGGCTGAGCACTGTAACGAAGAATAGCTCCCTCTCGCCACAACTAGAGAAAGCCCTTGAAAAGTAACTAAGACTCAGCACAACCAAAAGTAAATTAAGAAAAATTAAGAGAAAAAAACAACAACAACAGAGATTTGGCAGACTAGAATTTGGTAAGGTGGAATCAGTTTAGGTGTGAGGTAGCCCTAGGTGAGTGGCTCAGGAATGAAATTCCAAACAGTATACCCATTTTCAGATTCTGTTTTAAATTTATTCTTAATAATTAAAAACCTTTGGTATTTCTGGGCAATTGATGATAGGAAAGAGGAGACAAAAATAATTTTCAAGATTTTAAACGCAGGATATATTCTTACACTTTCTTGCAGTGTGGAAGCTGGATTCCAAAGGCATGTGTCCTGAGAGAAACCCAGGTGAAAGCTATGTTTCCTTTTCTAGCATAACCATAGAAATCACCACATTCATACTTCCATCAGATTCTTTTTGCTAGAAGCAACTCACTAAGGGTAGCTCATATTCTTGGGAGGGGAATTAGATACTCTCACTTGGTATGAGAAGCCTCAGAGGAGTTGCATACATGTTTTAATAGCCCTGCAAACAGTTTAGGGCAGGGAGATAAGATTAGTTTGGTCTTGAGTTGTATTAGTATGAAGAAAAGTAGATAGGGCCAAGAAATCAAACTAACATAAGACAAAAGTTTATGGCTTGTGGGGAGAATAATCAGATGATTTTGTGTGAGCGTAGATCAAATGATTCCAGCCATATGATTGATTCTCAGTATATATAATCATAAATAGTTGGCTTTCTGGTATCATTTACCGAGAAAAGTAATCAGGAGGATTACTTTGAAACTATAAGAAGAAGCATTTTCCCAGTGGGAAAGTAGGTCTAAGAGGTAAATGACAAGTATTAGGGATTGAGGGTTTCTAAAGTTAATTCAGTCACAAGTAATTGAAAGGTAATCAAAGTATATTATCATAAAAACAGTGGAGGCAAGATTTTTTTTAAAGAATGATGATGTAAAATATAGCCGAAAATAGGAAGCTTCCCCAAAGCTCTTAGATAGTCTCATCCACCAGATAGAGGGCAGTCAGAAGAAGCAAGAAGCACTGAGTCCGGCAGCCTCCAAAACAAAAACCACAGTTACAGAAAGTTAAAATGAAAATGCAGAGAATTTTTTCCCAAATGAAGAACCATGATAAAATCCTAGAAAAACAGCTAAATGAAGTGAAGATAGGCAACCCTTCCAGCAAAGGAGTCAGAATAATGATAATGGAGATGATCCAGAACCTTGGAGGGAAAAAAAAAAAAGAAGAAATGTTTAACAAAGACCTAGAAGAACTATAGAACAAACAGACAGAGATGAACAATACACAGGAAGGAATCAATAACAGAATAATTGAAGCAGAAGAACAAATAAGTGACCTGGAAGACAGAAATGATAGAAACTGTGCCACAAAAGAGAATATAAGAAAAGTAATAAAGAGAAGTGAAGATAGCCTAAGAGACCTCGTGACAAAATTAAGTTCACCAGCATTTACAGTATAGGGGTCCTTGAAGGAGAAGAGAGAACGGACCCAGGAAAATATTTAAAGGGACGTAAATAGACTTTTTTTTTTAAAGAAGACATACACATGACCAAGAGGCACATGGAAAGGTTCTCAACATCCCTAAGTATTAGAGAAATGCAAATCAAAACTACAGCAGTCAGAATGACCATCATCAAAAAGTCTATAAACAACAAATGCTGGAGACAGTCTGGAGAGAAGGGAACCCACCTGTAATGTTGCTAGAAATGAAAATTGGTACAGCCACTGTGGACAATGGTATGGAGGTTCCTTAAGAAACTAAAAATAGAACTACACTTTGACTGTGGAATCCCTCTTCTGGTCATATACCCAGCGAAAAACTGTCCAAAAGGATGCACACACTCCAGTGTTCATTGCAGCACTGTTTACAGTAGCCAAGACATGGAAGCAATAATTAATGTCCACCAACAGAGAAATGGATAAAGAAAATGTACTTAGATACAGTGGAATATCACTCAACCATTACAGAGAATGAAATAATGTCGTTTGCAGCAACATGGATGGACCTAGAGGTTGTCATACACAGAGAAGTTAGGTCAGAAGGAGAATTATCATATGACATTCTTTATATATGAAATCTTAAATGATTGTAAGAAATGAACTTACCAGAACTCACAGACATATGGTTGGGGGGCTTACAACTGGGGAAAGAGATAATTTGGAAGTTTAGAATGGACACACACTGCTGTATTTTAAGTGGGTGACCAACAAGGACCTACTGTATAGTGAACAAGTGAGTGAGTCAGTGAGTGTTAGTTGCTCAGTCATGTCCAGCTCTTTGCAACCCCATGGACTTGATTGCCAGACTTCTCTGTCCATGGCATTCTCCAGGCAAGAATACTGGAATGAGTTGCCATGTCTTTCTCCAGCAAATCTTCCCAACCCAGGGGTCAAACTTGGGTCTCCTATTTTGCAAGCAGATTCTTTACCATCTGAGCCACGAGGGAGGCCCGTATAGCACATCGAACTCTGCTTAAAGTTATGTGGCTGTGTGGATGGGTGGGGAGTTTGGGGGAGAATGGATACATGTATATGTATGGCTGTGTCCCTTTACCGTTTAGCTGAAACTGTCACAATGTTAATCGGCTGTACCTCAATAGAAAATAAAGTTTTCTAAAAAAGAAAAAATACAGCTAAAAGTTTGAAATTTTAAAAATACTGAATTTAAATGAGACAATTGGATATATTTGAACGAAGATGTTGGTAATTTGAGAAAAAATTCCTTGTGGTCTGATGAGATTGTAATCTAGAGTGGTTAGAATTTGTAAAGGAATAACTAAAATGGTATCACATTTTAAAGTCATATAGATTAGGAATCCATTGATTAACTTTGAAGAAGTATAACCAGTGATCACTTGCAGTAAAGTAGGCATCTTGGAAAGTGACCTATTATTTTTATAACATTGTAAAACTAATATAGCTTGCCAGAGGAAGTTGAAAATGTCCCACATTATTTATAGTCTTAAAAAGTTACTATAGACACCAAACAAATACCACCAAATCATTGGGGTCACTAAGGTAAGGTTTATCTAAGACCATTTGTTTTTTTGTTTTTGCTTTTTATTGAAGTATATTTGATTTACCATGTTTCATTAGTTTCAGACGCACAACAAAGTGATTCAGTGAATCTGGTAATCCCAAACTCCTAATTTATTCCTCCTCCCTACTTTGGTAACCGTAAGCTTATTTTATAGGTAAGACAACTTGTTTTCAAATCTTATCATCAGTATGTATTCTTTCTGAAATAGTTTATAAAGGTGTTTTCTATCATAATTTTAAAACTTTTCCCAAGAAGAGAATTTCTATTATTCCTTTGCACTTTTAAAACACTGTCAGAAAAAGCACTGAACTACCTAGGTGGCACTAATGGTAAAGAATCCACCTGCCAATGCAAGAGGCACAAGAGTCTCTGGTTCAGTCCCTGAGTTGAGACTTTCCATCCTCTCAATGAGTAATTGGCAACCCACTCCAGTATTCTTGCCTGGAAAATCCCATGGACAGAAGAGCCTCACGGGCTATAGTCCATGGGGTCGCAAAGAGTTTGGACACAATTGAGCACACACTGTTGTATTATAAAAACATCATGTGTATTTAAAGTTTAGTTCTTTATTTAATATTTAGTTGTCAAATCTCTTAACTGAACTTTTATTTTTAAAGAAATAAATTCTAGAGATTTCCCTGGTGGTCCAGAGGTTAGGAATCCACCTTCCAATGCAAGAGACCTGGGTTCAGTCCCTGGTCAGGGAACTAAGATCCCACATGCCATGGGGATCTAACTAAACCTGTGTACCACAACTAGTGAAATGCCTGAGTACCGCAGCAAAGGCTCAGTGCAGCCAAAATAGTAGTAATAAAGAAAGAAACTCTGCTCCTCATCTCAGAGTAAGAATTGTTTTTTTACCCATGTATTATTAGGGAACCATGGGCCAACTTTGAATTTACTGTGGTTATTGTAATGTACCTTATTTAGGAAACAACTTGCCCATGAAAGACAAATGCATATGATATTATGATTCTTAATCTTGCTGTGAATAATACGGTGGTATTCCTTAACCTTTTATTTTCCATAAAGTTATTTGAGTAACTAGTTGTGTTCAGTTTTTATCATGTGTGATTTGTTGTCTTATTTAGTGAATGGAGTTCCCTCTCGAAGTCCAAGATTGGTTTCTTCTGGGGATGACTCTGTGGATAGTCTGCTGCAGCGAATGGTACAACATGAGGACCAAGAGCCCCTGGAGAAAAATATTGATGCTGTGATGGCATCTGCTTCTGTGCCACCTTCCTCCAGTCCAGTCCACAGCCTCAGCAAGGAGCGAACCCTAGGAAAACCAGACAGCCTTCTAGTGCCTGCAGTCCCCAGTGACTCTTGCAGTAGTAGCATCTCACTTCTTTCTGAGAAGTTGCCAAGCAGCCATTCCCCCCATCATATTAAGAGAAGTGTAGTAGAAGCTATGCAGCGCCAAGCTCGGAAAATGTGCAATTACGACAAAATCTTGGCCACCAAGAAAAACCTGGACCATGTCAATAAAATTTTAAAAGCCAAAAAGCTTCAAAGACAGGCCAGGACAGGGAATAACTTTGTTAAACGCAGACCAGGTCGACCTCGGAAATGTCCTCTCCAGGCTGTGGTATCAATGCAAGCATTCCAAGCTGCCCAATTTGTTGGTTCAGAATTAAATGAAGGTGAAGAAGGAACAGCACTGCACCTTGGTCCTGATACAGTTACAGATGTTATTGAAGCTGTTGTTCAGAGTGTAAACCTGAATCCAGACCATAAAAAGGGACTGAAGAGGAAGAGTTGGCTACTGGAAGAACAGACCAAGAAAAAGCAGAAGCCCTTCCCAGAGGAAGAAGAAGAGGAGAATGCTAAAAGGTAATTCCTCATTTAACGTTTTACTTGTGTAGAAGAAACTAGCTTATGTGCAGATGTAACATATCTTTGCAGCTGAATTGTTCAGTTGATCTAGTAACCTTTCACTAGGTAAGACCTGTAAGTGTTCTTACTTCTGGTTGTCAAAATTATGAATAATTAATAAGAAAGGGGGAATGTAACAATCTAGCCAAGGCCCTCACTATACAGATGAGGAAATCAAGACCCAGAAAGATTATGTTGTATAACTATGTGAGTGGAATTATTTTTACTGTCAGACTATCTTATTTCCTCTAAACTTGTCATCTCTATCATCAAATACATTTTTTAAGTCTTCATGCATGTTAGATTGTTTTTTAATGGCTTCTTTTTTATATTTTATTTTTTCCCAAAAGGTGTAGGGCAGAAAGTCAGAATCACCCCCAGGAAAGATCATTTAATCCTTTTGTTATATATCCAATCAGATTATTTCCCTGAAGATTATTTGATTTTTTTGTTTTTTGGTCTCCGTGTAGCATATGTTATCAAACCTGTGCCCCCTGCAGTGAAAGTGCAGAGTTATAACCAACGGACCACTGTTTACAGAGGTTTTTTTTTGTAGCTCTCTATGCATCTATCTATAAAAGATACTTTCTTATAGAGATTTAAATTTTTTTCCTGAGAGAATATGTAGTTATAAATAAATATGTGAAACTAGAAGTATACTGATTCAAGAGTGTAAATTATCTTTTCACATAATCTCATTTCTTCTCAAATCCTGTTCTTTTCATGGATAAGACTATTAACAGTATATTGTATATTTTTTTTACTCTTCTTGATAAATTTACAAATATGTACATATACAAGGCTGTTCTGTGTAAATGATAACTTTTTATATATCTTGAAGATCCTGTAATTTAGTATATATAGTATGTTACTGCATGCTAAGAATATATAATAATTTAATTATTCTCCTTCAAAGGATTATATATTACTTTTTTACATATAGGTCTTAAATCAGTTGAAATTTACTCTTGTATAAGGTATGAGTTAGTGCTGTGTTTATTACCAGTTATTTATCAAGACTGCATATAATATGTAGTTTCTATAAGTTATATTCCCAGTGGATTTTTGTAGTTTTTTTAATTAAAATAGTAAAAAATTTAGAAGTGAATGAATACTGTGCTACATATTGAAACTTTGAAATGTAGCAGAAGTGCCTAGAGGGATATTTATAGCCAGTAATGCTTAGTTATTTTCAAGAATGCTGAAGATTTATGAATGAAGATATTACTGAACAAAACTGGTGTCTGATTGCCTTTACACAGTAAAGCCAAACTACTAACAAGTGGGTTGTGGTGAAGGAAAGCGTAGCATTTATTATAGGGTGCCAAGCAAGAAGTTAGGACAACTAGTGCTTAAAAAGCCTGAACTCCCTGATGGGTTTTAGGAGAACATTTTTAAAAACAAGGTGAGGGAAGAGCATCCCAGGTGTATGATGAGCTCATGCACAGATCTCTGAATGGTTGATGATGAGGTAACAGGGTGGTGTCACAGAGGCTACATCATCAGTTCTTAGGTGCCAGGAGGTCTGTGGTGTTCAGAATCATCAAGTAGTTAACTTTCATTTGATGGTCATTTTACCATCTGTAAAACAACTTTAGGAAATGTGTATCAGATGCTATTTTCGACGTTAAGTTTAGAGAAAACTAAAGCAGAGGATATAAGGGAGCAGTCTGTCCTCGGAAAGCCCCACAAGCTCCTGCTTGATTACAAAGAGTCCAGTTAAGAAATCAGAAAAATGAGAATAATTCCCAAAATGTGACAGAGATAAAACATATACATTAAATTAACAAAATAAAACTAAGTTATAGTAGAGAGAATCACTGAAGACCAAATTAGTAATACTAATGATAATTAATAAAATATGTAAACTTCTGGTAAGGTTGATCAATAAGGAAGAAAAGGGGAATAATTAGGAAGTAAAGAGTTAAACTATATATGAGAGATTAAAATATGACTTCTGTAAGAACTTTATGCCTAGAAAATTATAAAACTCAGTTTTATATATAGAATGGGTGAATATATAGGAAGAACATTGGTAATATTCCATGTTCTTTCCCGGTCATACACCACTTCCTAGCCAGTATCTATAATCAGTCTTCTGATTTATACTTTTTTTATATACCATTTAAATATTTAATGCTAGACAATACATTGATAGTTTAGTTTATCCTTCCTGAACTTCACTGAAATGGAATTACATAGAATATATGCTTTTGTGCCACACCTTTTTTGCTCAACATATAAATGTAAAAACATCTCTGTTTTTGCATGTAGTTGTAGTTACCTCTTTTTTGTTGTTATGTGTTATCCATTGTTTGTGTATAATACAAGTTTTTTTTAAATATTAAAACATAGATGATCCATCAATTTCTGCTGCACAGCAAAGTGACTCAGTTATACACGTATATGTGTGTGTGGGTATATATATATATTCTTTCTCATCTTATTTTCCATATTGTTTTATCACAGGATATTGAATATAGTTCCCTGTGGTATACAGTAGGACCTTGTTATTTATCCATGCTA
The DNA here is from genome assembly GCA_006410615.1 of Neotragus moschatus. Taxonomy (NCBI): domain Eukaryota; kingdom Metazoa; phylum Chordata; class Mammalia; order Artiodactyla; family Bovidae; genus Neotragus; species Neotragus moschatus. Next base: position 159,661 of record SJYA01000545.1, on the reverse strand, counting down.
TATATACTAGTTTGTATTTCCTAATCCCAGACGCCCAATCCTTCCCTTCTCCACTCCTCCTCCCTCTTGGCAACCGCAAATCTGTTCTCTACGTCTGTGAATCTTTCTATTTCGTAGATAGGTTCATTTGTGTCATATTTTAGATTCCATGTATAAGTGATATCATGGTATTTGTCTTTCTCTTTATGACTTACTTCATTGAGTATGATAATCTCTATATCTACCCATGTTGATGCAAAAGGTAGTTTTCTGTTTTACTGTTGGGTTATTTTCAGCTTGATACTATTATCCAAAAATATTGCTCTTAACATTCCTCTAATGTTCACTGCTGAATAGGATACTAATTAATTTCTCTAGGATATATACCTAGGTATGAAATAAAACACCTGATTTTCCCTGAGTCTTAATTTTAAGCTATGGTTTATTGAGCCAGGGGCGTCCCTGGTTGCTCAGTGATAAAGAATCTGCCTGCAAAGCAGGAGATGCAGGTAACTCTGGTTCAGTCTTTGAGTTGAGAAGATCCACTGAAGAAGGAAATGACAACCCACTCCAATATTCTTGACTGGGAAATCCCATAGACAGAGGAGCCTGGAGGGCTACATCCGTGGGGTCACGAAGAGTTGGACACAGCTTAGCAACTAAACAATAGTGTTGAGCTAGCATGGAACTGAGTATAGAACTAGGTAAGAGAAACAAGATCCATGCGTACAAGCCTGCTCATATGACAGAGGTAACCCAACATATCAATAAAGAAAGGAAACAGTATTCAATAAATGGTGCCCCCAAAGTTTTTTATTATTCATACTTTTTTATTGGAGTATAGTTGCTTGACAGTGTTGTGTGCCCCCAAATTTTATATTGCATAAGAATGGAAATGAAATTGGATTCTGCCCTTTTTTTTAGTTAATTGTTTAATTTTGGATGTTGCTGCATGTGAGTTTTCTGTAGTTGTGATAAGTGGCAGCTAGTCTCTAGTGCAGTGTGCAGGCTTCTCATTTCGTTGGCTTCTCTTGTTGCAGAGCACAGGCTCGAGGGCATGCAAGCTTCAGTAGTTGCAGTGTGTGGGCTCCAGACCTCATGCTCAGTAGTTGTATTGCATGGACTTAAGTTGTCCTGGGGCATGTGGAATCTTCCTGGATCAGGGATTGAACCCATGTCCCCTGCGTTGGCAGGAGGATTCTCAACAACTGGACCACCAGGAAATCCTGGATTCTGTCTTAATCCATGTGTAAAAATCAGTTCCCAGTTGGTTAAATAAATACATAACATAAAAGATAAACCTTCTAATTTTTAAAGTTAATACAGAATGAGGAAAACTTAATGACCTTTGTTTGAAAGGATTTCATAAACAATCAAAAGCAGTAAGCATACAGGTAAACGCTTATAATACTGTATTATATTAAAATTAAGAATTTGTTTATAAGACATCATCCACATAACGTATGAATACTTTCTACAGACTTGGAGAGGAAATTTATATCATAATTTTAAAATTTTGGTATCCAGAATATGTAACAAAAAGAGTATTTCAAATCAACCCAGTATAATCTAGCAATTACCTTTTATATAACTTAGGAAAACTTGCCCATCTATCACCAGAATGCATTTATTGTAAAGGTGTAGCAAGATTTATTATAATATATAGAAACTGGAAATATCCCTGGTTGACAGGAAAAGGAATAAGTATATAATAGTTTTTTATGCAATGGACTATGATATGGTAATAAAAATTAGTGAATTATAACCGAAATGTAATGATAATAAATGAGTCTTAGAAATAAGTTTTAAGTGAAACAAGACCCTGAAAATTATATATTAACTGATACTGGTTTTATAAAGCAAAAAACCCCATGAAAAATAAATAACATATTGTGTTACTGTAGATAAATATATCATAAAACCATATTTTATTTTATTTTGATTTTTTGGCCATGCCATACAGCTTGTGTGATCTTAGTTTCCCCATCAAGGATTAAACCTTAACCAGACCAAGGGAGCCTCAGTGCCAAGTCCAGAGCCTCACTGGACTGCCAGGGAATTCCTATGAAGCCATATTTTCAAATACCTTACCTGTCTTCTTTCTCTTTTCTTTCCTGAAGAATTCAATCTTAAAGCCCTTAAGTAAGTATCCGTCTGGGATGTGGAAACCATGATGATCCTGAGCTCGATGTTGGGGCCTTAATGATGTGAAGACTTGGGTTATGGGATGAGGGAAAGAGAATATCAACCCAACCTAAGTTGTCAAAGCCCTCGTGGAATGAGAGGGGCACTAATGAGAGTGCCCAGTATGGGGTATTAGGGACCGGTAAGGGTAGGAGGTGTTCATCCTAGAACTCCTTAATAAGAATTTTTAAAAGTCTATTAGTATGTATTTTCATTTCCATCATAAGCTCCCCAAAGTGATATATTTGGTCTGTAGGTAGAACTTGGAAAAACATGGCACTTGAAGAATTTGTATATGTAGAATGTATCTCGGAGAAGGCAATGACACCCCACTCCAGTACTCTTGCCTGGAAAAGTACTCCTCCCATGGATGGAGGAGCCTGGTAGGCTGCTGTCCATGGGGTCATTAAGAGTCGGACACGACTACGCAACTTCACTTTCACATGCATTGGAGGAGGAAATGGCAACCCACTCCAGTGTTCTTGCCTGGAGAATCCCAGGGACGGCGGAGCCTGGTGGGCTGCCGTCTATGGGGTCGCACAGAGTCAGACACGACTGAAGCAACTTAGCGGCAGCAGCAGAATGTATATAGACACATGTAAGCAGGAAAGCAGATAACCTTTTTGAATGAAGAAGCATAAAGCAAGATGAAAGAAGTAAACATGAATCTGTCTGATGAGGAGAATAGGAAAACGTAAATAATAAAATATGAAATCTGTCCATCTGTCTCATGACCAAGTAAGATTTCTCCCAGGTATATAAAACTTGTTCAACATTCAAAAATCAATTAATGTGATTTGTTACATTAATGAGTAAAGAAGAAACATCACATGGTCATAGTAATAAATGCATAAAGTTTTCTTACAGAAATCTAACGTGTTCATGATTATAAACCTAGAAATCTAGGAGTAAAAAGAAACTACCTCAACCTAATAAAAGCTGTATGTAAAAACCCAAAGCTGACAACTTCAGTGGTAAAAGACAGAGCTTTTCCACTGTTATCAATAACTAGGAAAGGAAGTGAAGTGGAAGTCACTCAGTTGTGTCCGACTCTGCAATCGCATGGACTATACAGTCCAGGCCAGAATAGTGGAGTGGATAGCCTTTCCCTTCTCCAGGGGATCATCGCAACCCAGGGATCAAACCCAGGTCTCCTCCATTGCAGGCAGCCTCTTTACCAGCTGAGCCACAAGGGAAGCCCAAGAATACTGGAGTGGGTAGCCTATTCCTTCTCCAGCAGATCTCAACCCAGGAATGGAACTGGGGTCTCCTGCATTGCAAGTGGATTCTTTACCAACTGAACTGTGTGGGAAGCCCCCAAAGAAAGGAGGCCCACTTCAACACTGTGTTGAAATTCCTAACCAGAGCAGTTAGGCAAGAAAAAGAAAAGTCAGCCTGTGTTTGGGGGCTGAAAGACTTAAGATATCAGTGCTACCCAAAGCAATCTACAGATTCAGTGCAGTCTCTGGCAAAATCCCAATAATGTTTTGTGTGAAATAGAAAAATCCATCCTAAAATTCATGAGGAATCTCAAGGGAGTCCAAATAGCCAAAACAATCTTAAAGAAAAGAACAATGTTGGAGGACTCATACTTCTAGATGTTTTTCTTTTTATTGTCCATTTTCATCATCTAGGACCTTTAACTCTGATGTTATATTCAAGTGATGAGAGCAGACATATGTCTTAACCTTTATATTATGGAAACTATTCAGCCTTGCACTAAGTGAGAGGCAAAAAGAAAATCTAGAAAATTCCCCTGATGTGTCGTTGCTTTGGTCCCAAGAGGCCCAGCCAGTCTGTATGCTTATGTTTATTTTATAATTTCCAAGGATTTTCGTTTTGCTTAATGGGAGGTTAGGTAGAAATGTCTATTTCATCCTTGCCTTGAACTCTATTCACCTTAATTGTTAAAGGTGTTTTTGATTGATTTAAAATTCTCTTTTGACAGGCTTTCCTCTTCCCCTCCTTTTAGCAATTATTGATGTTTTTTCATTGCCTTCTAGCTTGCGTTATTTGAGACATGAAATCTGCATTCATTCTTATTTTTGTACTCCTGTATATAGATTGTGTATTTTTTCTCCTTTTATTTTCTTTGTCAGTACTTTCCAACAAGTTTATTATGATACACCATACTTGTTTTAGCTTACATTGCTTATGGTTTGTTTAACTTCTTGGAACTTTGGGCTCTTTTTATCAAATTTAGAAAATTTTGGTCATTGCTTTTGTTTTGAATTTTTGAATATTATAAATGTCACATTATTGTGTGTCTGTTTTTATTCTTTTTTTATAGGCTTGATTTTAGTTTGGTCGTCAGTTAAATTACTTGCGGATAGGTTTGGATTCTTTTGAAGATAACTTTTAAGCTTTATTAGGAATGGCTTTTACTCCAGAGATAGCTGTCATACAGAGACGGAGAATGTTACCTTCTGGGATCGCTATTGAATGCCCACAGTGTTGGGCAGTGTCTTTCAGTCTCCCTAGTGGATTCTGAGTATCTGTCATCGTGTGTGAGCTCCGGAAATTGTTTGGGTTGTAATATTCTGGTGGTTCTTTGTCCAACTGTATGGAATTTCACCTTGCACATATACAAACCTAGTACTGATAGATAGTGTACTAAAGAAGACCCTTACATAGATTTCTAAAGTTGTTTTTCTCCTTTACCCTCTCCGCTCCAATACTCTGCCTCATGAATTCTAACTATCTCAGTCCCTCCATAGTTTGATCTCTCTTTTCAGCTCATTCAGTTGGCCATTCTCTGCTTTGGGTCTACTCCCTCCACCTCAGTTGTTCTTATAAAAGCAGGTTATCTCTTTCTTTTTTTTTTTCCAATTTTCTCAGGAATCACAGTGCTGCAGTACAAAATGTCTGATAATTGTTTCATAAACTTTCTCCAGGTTTATAGTAGTTTGCTGTGTTTCTATTAGTTTCTATCAGGAGGACAAATCTGATATCTGTTACTCCTCCATGACCAGATAAGGAAGTCCCTATAGCTCTTTTTTTTTTAATTGCTGTGATGTTTTTTTTAATAGATAATCATTTGTAGGGAAAAAAAATTCACCATAAAATTATCTTTAAACTTCTCTTTCTAGCTTTACTGAAGCAGCAGTTGAGATTCCCAGTCCTCCTGAAACCCCAGCCAAACCTCCCGAACCTGAAAGTACCTTGCAGCCTGTGCTTTCTCTCATCCCAAGAGAAAAGAAGGCCCCACGTCCCCCAAAGAAGAAGTATCAGAAAGCAGGGCTGTATTCTGATGTATACAAAACTACAGAGTAAGTAGTGGTACCTGTCAGCTGACATCCTTTAAAGACCTGTTATTCTTCCATGTTTTAAATAATACTTTGAATATCAAGGGAAAAAAACCCAATACAAATGTACTATACACAAATACAAATCTCCTCACAAGTACCTCAGTGTTCACTGTACTCATGATATGTTTTGGGGGGCTAATTATTTTCCCTGATCTTTTATCCTCTCTCTGCCTTTCTAGATTATATTTCTATAGTTTGGATTCTAATGGTGCCTTTTTTGTTAACTGAAAATAAGAAAGGGAGCACTGTGCATGTATCTAAAAATAATCTTGATGATTTTCTACACTCATTCCTCATTTGATTCCTCGCTTGTTAAATACCTTCTGTGTTCCAAACTATTTGCGGGAGGAGTAAAGTATGCCTTACTTTTAAGAATTTCGTATTCCCTTGGGAAGTACAGCTTAATAAGTCCTCTGGTTGAGAATTTTTAAAAACCCAAAGAGCTATCAACTAACTATATCATTAAGTAAGAAGTGATTCACAGGAGTATAGCAGAGTTTGGTTTTAGAGGTTCATAGTAGTCTGCAAATGGAATAGGGCATTCCAGTTAGATAGAATATCATGTACCAAGGCACATACTAGGATTCAGAAATTTTTCGTATATTAGAACAACTTAGAAGTTCACTTTTTCTGAAATGTAATGGTATGGAAAATAAGCATTGTGTGATAGGGACCACAAAACCATGGATTTTACTGACTCAAGATACTTATGCCATTAAGCTACATGAAATTTAAAATGCTATTTTTTAAAAAAGGAAGTGAAATGTTCAGCTTTATGTTTTAAGATGATAACTCTAGCTACAGAGTGGAAAAATGAATGAGGGAGTTACTAATGGCAGAAATTGACAATAATCATCAAAGGTCATGAGTTCTGAATTCAGTCAAGAAAGGAATGAAATTGAAAGAGGAACGGTTATGTTTTAGAGATGCATCTGACTTGATGTGGTTAAAGTGATCAACATGAAAACCATAGCACTTTATTTTGCACTGAAATGACCTTTCATTCATTTGTCATCGAGAAAGATATCACATAAACTCTTTTTAGTCCATTTCTGCTGCTTATGTTGTGAAATGTTTTATTAGTTAAGCTTAGTTTCAGCAACTAATGATAGGAAATCCTCATAATCAAGACTGTTTAAAGATAAACGTTTATTTTCCTTTAATTTACAAGAAGTTGTGAAGTACACAGTTCAGAGTTAACATGCCATCTTCATAGTATCTTCAGGGACCTAGACTCCTTTTATTCTGTTCTTCCATTTCAGCACCAAGCTTGCGTTCCTATGGTTACATTTTGTTACAGGATAACTATCATAAAGTCTTCATTGCGGAAAGGGAGTAAAAAACATGTACCTTCTTTGTAAGGAAGCATTGTGAACTGAATGTGTCTGCCTCAAATTTCATATGTTGAAGCTCTAATCCCTAGTGTGGTGATATTTGGAGATGACAGCTTTGGGAAGTAATCAGATCATGTGGTGGAGCCCTCCTGAATGAGATTAATACCCTTATAAAGAGAGACACTGAGAGAGATGATTTCTTTCTCTACCATGTGAGAGTACAACAGGAAAGCAGTATCTGCAAGCCAGGAAGAAGGCTCTCACTTAGAACGGAACCCTGAACTTGGACTTCCCATCCTCTAGAACAGTGGAAATAACATTTTGTTATTTAGACCAGCAAATCTATTGGTAATTCAATATAGCTGCTAATCTAAGAAAGGAAACTACAAAACCTCATAGCTACTGACCAAAATACAGACATGTAAGCACACTTCAGCCACAGGGAAGGCCGAAAAGTAATGGTCATTGTTTCCGATGACAGTGCAGAAAAAAAAATTACCATTCTGTCATTACAAATAAGAAAATGAATATATATTTTGGGAAGATCTTACACAGTTATGATTTTAAAGCAGTGTTTTTGCTGAATAGAAAAGCAGATATGTGTGAAATTTTTTGCTAAAATTTAAGTCATACTTTTTTACTACTGTGCTTTTCCTGGATTAAATTCTGAAAAATGGGAGATTAATCATAAAATCAGTCTGTGCCTCAAAAGACCAGTATCATCCACTATATCAGTGTTTTAAAATGTCTCTAGTCAGGCAAAATCTTTCACTCTGGAAAGGACCTCGTTTATGCTAAGACTCGTTCTTCGTCTCACAGAAATAAATAGTAAGAAAATGATTTATTGGGGATTTTTCTTAAAACATTTATCAAGTACATGTGTGCATTCTTAAAAGCTACAAAGCCAATATATTCTTGTGGGCTGGCTGCTTTTTATTGATAGCAGTTAGGGTGTAGGTTGTTTGTTTTGAAAAAAATAAACAATTATGTAGAACAGTTTTAGGTTCACAACAGAATTGTTGGAAAGTACAGAGATATTGCATATATTCCCTATCCTTGTATACCACAGTGGTATCTTTTTGACAGTCAGTGAACCTGTATTGACACAGTATCACTCAAAGTTTGTAACAGACATTTGGGTTTGCTTTTGGTGGTGTACATTCTGTGGATTTGGTTAAATGTATAATGACAGGTATCTGCCATTGTAGTAGCACAAAATAGTTCTGCTGCCCTAAAAGTCCTCCATGGTTGAGAAATTTGGTTTTTTTGGTCACAGAATGGTACAAGACAATTCCAGGTTTTTTCTTTTTTGTATAAATCATTATAGATTTTAAAAAGTTGTGAGGGGAGAGTGTGAGTCAATTAAAATTGAATCAAGATAAGACCACACTATCAGCATGGAAGATGAATTAGATGAGCAAATATTAGAAGTAAGAAGACTGTTAGGATGTAAGACGACTATTAGGAAGGTTATACTCTGTGGTTTTCCAAGGTAGATCTAATGTGATAGCAGTGGCTAGATGTTGGAAAAGGTGGACTCTTGAAGTTTTTTGACATTAAAATTGAAATGAATTAAACATTGATTGGTTGGTAGGGAGGAAAGGACTGGGCTAGAGTCAATGATGATCCCAATGTTTTGTTTTGTATTTCTGGGTGTGTGATGATGTCATTAACTAATATACTGGATAAAAGTGGTATGGCCAGTATTCCTTAGATTAAGTGAGCCTCTGTTACCATGAATATGACTATGTACATGTACTTATATAGGCACCAAAAAATGTCTTTGCTTAAACCAAGTCAAATTTATTTTATAGTCCCTGAGGTCAGAAGTCTGAATTGAATCTCTCTAGGCTAAAGTCAAGGTGTTAGCACAACTGTGTTTCTTTTAGTGGCTCTAGGGTAGAATCCTTTCTCTTCCCTTTGCAGAATCAGGAGGCTACTCAAATTCCTTGGCTTGGGGCCACTTCTGTGTTCAGAACCAGCAGTAGAGACATTGAGATCTTTGAGGTTGAGTCCTCACATTGAATCACTTCAACCTTGGTTCTGTTTTTACTTTTTTTTTTTTTTTTTCCACTGACTCTGCCTCATTTCTGTTCCTCTTTCATTTATAAGGATCCTTGTGATTAAGTTGGGCCTACCCAGATAATCCAAAATAATCTCCCTATTTTAAAGTCAACAGATTAGAAACCTTAATTACATCTACATATTCCCAGCTTCTGGGAATTTTTATTTGAGGAGGAGGTTGTATATTTTTGTGCCTGCTATACACGTCTATGGAGAAGGCAGTGGCAACCCACTCCAGTACTCTTGCCTGGAAAATCCCATGGATGGAGGAGCCTGGTAGGCTGCAGTCCATGGGGTCGCTAAGGGTCGGACATGACTGAGCGACTTCACTTTGACTTTGCACTTTCATACATTGGAGAAGGAAATGGCAACCCACTCAGTGTTCTTGTTTGGAGAATCCCAGGTACGGGGGAGCCTGGTGGGCTGCCGTCAGTGGGGTTGCAGAGTTGGACACAATTGAAGTGACTTAGAAACAGCATACACGTCTAGCTTATAGGATTTGGAATGGGGTATGGGGTATTCACTTCTTATTTCTTATGTGTCTTTTATATATCTTGTAGTTGTAAAAATGCTGTATTACTTTTCGAATTTAAGTTTTATCTAATAGGGATTTTAAAGAATATAAAATACCAGATATACTTCAGGTGAATTGGAAAGTGAACTTTAGAGTGTACATTATGGTAAAATAGCATAATATCAAATATTAACACTACTTTGAAAGGGAGCTTTTGGTTCTTTTGTTGGGGGAGGTTTCTGATTTTAGTTCAGTCACATAATGTTTTGGGCAGACTGCTTAGTTTCCCTGGAAATGGTAAAAATGAAACTTGATATATAGAGTGAAGTTATTGAACTACATGCGATTCATGGGGTCACAAAGAGTCAGACACGGCTGAGCGACTGAACTGAACTGATTTAATTACATACTTCATATCTTAAGACTATCCTGACTCAAAAATCTTGACTTCTGTGTTTTATGAAAATTAAACATATGCTTTCTTTGATTTATAGGCTCCTTTTGAGTACTAAATCTGTTATTGGAAATAGGATACCTATAACTTTCAGGCTTACAGAACATTGCTTGTTTGCATGGGAATTAATATATGTGTAAAATATAGATGTATTTATTATATATTAATACTATAATATTTATATTATGTGTATAATACATAATGTTTACACTTAGCTGTCATTTCCTCAAAATAAAACATATCTTTGGAAATAAAATGAAAGCATGGTACCATTTTACATTTGATATATTATTTAAATTTTTAGAATGCTTTCATATTAAATCTGTGGAAAACAGTAAAGTAGATGGTTACTATCTACTGTTTAAAAACTGACACAGAAAAGTTAAAGAACTTAAAGTTTACAAAATTTATCATCAAAATAATTATTGGGGTTTTTAATGCCTAGAGGTTCCACCACTCTTATTTCACCAGTGAATTATGCTGCTTTTCAGAAACTGAGGTTCAAGGGGTACTGCATTAAAATTTCTTTGTTATAGATAATCTCATGGTTACGGTTAGATTAAATACCAGAATATGGTTCATTTTCCCCTGAAATTCTTTAGGAACATTGTAGGTCTAAATTCAGCTTAAATAGGAGTGAAGACTGGATGAATGCAAACGTCACGCCATTCCTATTTATTATCAATAGAAAGATGTGCCTGCGTGCTTAGTCGTGTCTGACTTTTTTGCTACCTCATGGATTGTGGCCCACCAGGCTCCTCTGTCCATGGAATTTTCCAACCAGCAGTACTGGAGTAGGTTGTCATTTCCTCCTCCAAGGGATCTTCCCGACCCAGGGAGCAAACCTGTGGCTCCTGCACTGGCAGGCAAATACCCACGGAGACACCTGGGAAGCCATGGAGTAGCAATAGTTTTGAATTTTTATTGTTAATTAATAAACTTTTTTAGAGCAGTTTTAGGCAAAACAGAGCAGAGTATAAAGATTCCCATATATCCCTTGCCCCCATCCACACTCAACTTCCCTCATTTCAGCTAGCCCTAATCCTTCATGTGACAGATGCGAAAACCAAAGCTAATAAAAGGTTAAATGACTTGCTGGAGTCCCACAGATGATTTTAACAAAACAAGGTAAAAATTTCAGTTTATCTGATTTTATCTTAATCACTAAGAAAGCAAAAATAATGGGTGTTTATTTATTGAGGTATAATTGAACCACAAAATTATATTGGCTTCAGCTGTACAACATGACTAGGTATTTGTGAATCTGCAAAATAATCACATAAGTGTAGTTAAACATCTGTCACCATTGTTGTGTCCGACTCTTTTGACCCCATGGACTGTAGCACACCAGGCTTCCCCATCCATCACCAACTCCCAGAGCTTGCTCAGACTCATGTACATCAAGTTAGTTATGCCATCCAGCCTCTCATCCTCTGTTGTTCCCTTCTCCTCTTGCCTTCAGTCTTTCCCAGCATCAGGGTCTTTTCTAATTAGTCAGTTCTTCACATCAGGCAGCCAGACTATTGAATCTTCAGCTTCAGCAACTGTCCTTCCAGTGAATATTCAGGACTGGTTTATTTTAGGATTGACTGGTTTAAAATCCTTGCAGACTGAATAATAGTCCATTATTTATTTGTGTGTGTCTATATATATACATATCACATTCATCTCTCAGGAGACACTTAGGTTGTTTCCTTATCTTCGCTATTGTAAATAACACTGTAGTGAACATGAAGGTACGGTAATCTTTTCAAGATAGTTTTTTTTTTTTTTTGCTTGCTTCAGATTAATACCCAGAAGTAGAATTGTTAGGTCATTGGTAGTTCTAGTCTTAATTTTTTGAAGAACATCCTTACTTCTTTCCATAGAGGCTGTGCCAGTTTACATTCCGACCAGCAGTACACAAGGATTCCCTTTTCTTCACATCCTCACTAACAATTGCTGTTTCTTGTCTTTTTGATAATAACCATCCTGACAGTTTGAAGATGAAAGCTCATTGTTGTTTTGATTCGCATTTCCCAGCCAGTGAATGTCTTAGTTGGAAAAATGTCTATTCAGATCATCTGCCCATTTTAAAATAAGATTGTTTATTTGTTTTTGCTCTTGAATGTATGAGTTCTTTATAAATTTTGTGTATTAACCCCTTATCAGATATAATTTACAAATATTTTCTACCATTAAATAGTTTGACTTAATCTTGCTTATAGCTTCCTGTGCTGTGCAGAAGCTTTTCAGTTTATCTTCGCTTTTGAAGAAGCCTGTGCTTTGGGTATCAAATCCAAAAAAAAAAAAATCATAATCAGGAAATGTTCCAAGTAAAATTTTTAAAACAAAAGTAGCTTCATGTTTTAAAATTTTTAATTAACTATATTGTGCTTAATTATGTCATAAAATTTACTATTTTAATCATTTTAAGTGCACCATTCACTACCATTAAGTATATTACCTTGTTATGCAAACATCACCACTGTCCACCTGCAGAACTTTTTCATCTCAAACTGAATTGTTTTACTTCTAAAATATGAAACTAGTATGGTTTTCCAGATGGCTCAGTGGTAAAGAATCCTCCTGCTGATGCAGGAGCTACAGGAGATGCAGATTCAAGCACTCCGTCCAAAAGAGTCTGTGGAGTACCTAAGTGTGATGATATATGCAAAATGACTGGCATACAGTAGACACTCAAGAGTAAATCTTAGCTGTTTCTTCTGAATTCACTCTTTCAAACAGTTGTTTCATATCTCCTAGTGTATGTTTTCTATCCTCTTTTTTTTAAGTAAACAATTTTATTGAGATGTAATTCACATATACAGTAACCTATTTCAGTGGTACAAGTCATCAGTTTTTGGTATATTACATTATTAATTTTTTAATTTGGAAATACTTACAAATTTGGCATTTTAGCCCTTCTTAAGGTTATATTTCAGTGGCATTAATTCACAGTGTTGTGTAACATAACCACTATTTCCAAAATTTTTTCATTACCCTAAATAGAAACTCTTTAATAGTTAAGCATAAACTTCCACTCCTACTAAAACTCTCCTCAGCCCATCATAGTGTCTCATGTACTTTCAGTCTCTATAATCTGCCTCATCTGGGTGCCCCATGTTAGTGGAAACATACACAATATTTGTGCTTTTGGGTCTGGATTATTTTATTTAACATAATGTCTCTGCTGCTGCTGCTGCTGCTGGTAATGTCTCTAATTTTCGTTTATGTCATAGCATATATCAGAACTTCATTCCTTTTTATGGTTGAGTAATACTCCACTGTACATACCACATTTTGTTTATTCATCTGTTGATGAGCACTTGGGTTATTTCTGTCTTTTGGCTATCGTGAACAATGCCGCAGTGAACATTGGCATACATTTATCTGTTCAGGTTCCTGTTTTCAGTTCTTCATATATAAACTTAGGGGTAAAATTGCTAGATCATATGGTGATTTTATATTTAGCTTTTTAAAAAACCACCAAACTTTTCCACAGTGGCTGCATTGCACGATTGAGTGTTCATCATACAGTTAATTTACTGATTTGCAGTCTTTCTACTCTGTTAATTTGTTTTCACGTATAAATTTTCCTGTTAGCACTGCTTTTACTGCAGCACATAAGTTTTGTTTGTCCTATTTTTGTTTTCATTCATTTCAAGATATTTTCCAATTTCCCTTTTGATTTTTTGTTTGATCCAGTTGCTTATAAGTATGTTGTTTAGTTTCTCATGTAAGTGAATTTTTCACTTTTATTTTATATCTAGTTTCATTCCTTTGTGATCAGAAAAGATTTTCTGTATGGTTTTGATAATTTTTGATTTATTGAGTTCTTTTGTAGCCTAACATGGTCTTCCTGAAGAATCTTCAGTGTGCATTTGAGGAAACTATGTAATCTTCTGTTGTTAGGTGGAATCCTGATTCTGTTTCCATTAGATCCTGTTGGTTTATAATGTTCTAATATTTATTGGTCTTATATGTGGTTGTTCTAACATTTATTGAAATGGGTAAGTTAAAATTTGCCAACTGTTATTGTACAAGTGTCCATTTCTCTCAAATTCTGTCCATATTTCTGTCATATATTTTGGATCCTCTGATGTTTGGTGGATTTTTTTTTTTATATATAATTGTTATAACTTCATGGTGAGTGGGCTCTCTTGTCAATATTTAATGTTCTTCATTGTCCTTTGTAACTTTTTTTACTTAAAGTCTCTATTTTTTTTCCTATCTTTGGATCTAAAGTGAATCTCTTACATATAGTTTGTATGTAGTTGGATCATGCTTTCTATCCATTTTGTTCCTCTGTACCTTTGATTGGAAAGTCTCATCTACTTAAGTTTAAAGTAGTTACTAATAAGGAAAGATTTATGCTTGTTATTTTGTTTTCCATATGTCTTATAGCTTTTTGTCCCTCATTTCCTCCATAACTGCCTTCTTTTGTACTTAGCTGATCTTGTAGTTACCTGTTTGATTCCCTTCTCAGTCTGTTTTGTGTATATTCTATAGCTGTTTTGGGCTTCCTGGTGGCTCAGATGGTAAAGAATCTGCCTACAATGCAGGTGACCCAGGTTCAGTCCCTGGGTTGAGAAGACCCCCTGGAGAAGGGAATGGCAACCCACGCCAGTATTCTTTCCTGGAGAATTCCTTGGACAGAGGAACCTGGTGAGTCCATGAGGTCTCAAAGGGTCGTACATGACTGAGCGACTAACACTTCACTTATTGCTGTTTTCTTTTTGGTTACATGGAGATTCCATATAACTTCCTAAAGATATAAACCTGTAATTTGGATCGATACCAACTTCAGTCACATGCAAAAATACTATTCCTATAAAGCTCTATGCCTCATTTTTATTAGACATTACAGATTACATCTTTATTCATTTTGTGCCCTAAAACACATTTATAATTATTTTTTATGCATTTATTTTTTAAATCCTGTTTTTTATACTCTGTTTCTCTGCAGTCACTCATCATGGTTAAACTATAAGAAGAACCTCTAGCCTCTTTTGTCCTAGAAAAAATCTTTTTTCTTTTTTTTTGTGTGTGCCACAGCATGTGATATCTTAGTTCCCCCACCAGGGACTGAATTTGTGCCCTCTGCATTGGAAGTGCAGAGTCTTAACCACTGCACCATCAGGGAAGTCCTCAGAGTCTTTTTTTTTTTCCTTTGGCTGCACTGGGTCTTCGTTGCTGCATGTGGACTTTCTCTGGTCAGGGGCTACTCTTTGTTGCAGTGCTCAGGCTTTGTTGCAGAGTGTACCTCTGGAGCACACAGGCTGTATGGTGCACAGTAGTTGTGCACGCAGTACAGTCTAGAGCACGTGGTAGCTGTGGCGTACAAGCTGTGCTGGTCCCTGGGATATGGGATCCTTCCAGAGTAGGGATTGAACTCAAGTCTCCTGCACTGGCAGGCAGTTTCTTAACCACTCTACCACCAGGGAAGTCCCCCAAAAGTCATTTTATGATGATAATAATAAATAAAGATTTCATTAACAGAACTAATAAAGAACTCTCCACATGTGATCGATTTAGCTCCTAATGTAGGGTAAAACATATCAGATCGTCACTGTTTAGTCTCAGGAATTATCATGATTTATGAAAGTTCAGTCTGCCACTTAGAAATGGAGAAGCATTGGAAAGGAGTCCATAACCACATTTACATTCTGTTCTGTTTTTTATAGAAGCTTGCGTGTGTTTATGTGCTCAGTCATGTCCCAACTCTTTGTAGTCCCATGAACTGAAGCCATCAGGCTCCTCTGTCCATGGCATTTCCTAGGCAAGAATACTGGAGTGGGTTGCCATTTCCTGCTCTAAGGGTTCTTCCCACCCCAGGGATCGACCTCGCAATCCTGTATATCTTGCATTGGCAGATGGATTCTTTACCACTTGAGCCACCTGGTTATGTACAAGTATGTTTGTATCTGGCATTGAATAGGCAACAGCTGTAGTTCTAGCTCCCTCTAGTGATAATATATTCCTGATGGACTTTTAATAACATGATTTACTATACTCTAATAAAAAATAAGATTTAAGATACTTCAAAAATTATATCCCGTTCATACAGTGGAATATTATGTAGCCTTAAAAAAGAAGGAATTTTGACACCGCCTACAATATGGATGAATTTTTAAAGTATTATTTCAGGTGAAGAGCCAGTCATATTTGAGTACTCTAGGTACCTGTCATTCCACTTATGATAGCTACCTAGAGTAGTACCCACTGCATGGAAACAGAATGGAGAGTGGTGGTTACCAGGGGCTGGTGGCAGTTATTGTTCAATGGGTACATACATTCAGTCGTACAAGATGGAGTGTTCTCTAGATAGATGCAGTGATGGTTGTATAAAGTATAACTGTGAATGTACTTAATACCCTGAGCTATACACTTAAGATTTGTTAAAATGGGAAATTTTACATTATATGTATTTTATCAGGAAAACTTTGCAAGAAACCTGTTACCTCAACTTGTGAGATATTCCTCCAGTCTGTTCTTTAGACTAGAAAATTATTTAGCCTTCCCTTAGGAAATGTGTGTCTCAAGCTCTGAACGCCATCAGAATTCATGGGAGAGATAGGAAAACATAATTTTGATGAAAATTGGGAATTAACATGTCTTAAAGTATAGAAATTACAAATTACATCATCATTGCTATAGCAATGATAGTATTATAAACTAGAAATTTGGAAAGTGAAGTAATACTTTTTAATACACGTAGTTATTTTTTTCTCTGTAAAAACACAATATTAGTATTTTCCAACCTGAGCATGTCTTAGAAGTTACACATGCTAGTAAAGTAATGCTCCAAATTCTCCAAGCCAGGCTTCAGCAATATGTGAACCATGAACTTCNAGCATCACTAGGAACAAAGCTAGTGGAGGTGATGGAATTCCAGTTGAGCTGTTTCAAGTCCTGAAAGATGGTGCTGTGAAAGTGCTGCACTGAATATGCCAGCAAGTTTGGAAAACTCAGCAGTGACCACAGGACTGGAAAAGGTCAATTTTTATTCTAATCCTAAAGAAAACCAATGCCAAGGGATACTCAAACTACTGCACAATTGCACTCACCTCACACGCTAATAAAGTAACGCTCAAAATTCTCCAAGCCAGGCTTCAGCAATACATGAACTGTGAACTTCCAGATGTTCAAGCTGGTTTTAGAAAAGGCAAAGGAATAAGAGATCAAATTGCCAACATCCGCTGGATCCTGGAAAAAGCAAGAGAATTCCAGAAAAACATCTATTTCTGCTTTATTGACTATGCCAAAGCCTTTGACTGTGTGGATCACAATAAACTGTGTAAAATTCTGAAAGAGATGGGAATACCAGACCACTTGACCTGCCTCTTGAGAAACCTATATGCAGTTCAGGAATCAACAGTTAGAACTGGACATGGAACAATAGACTGCTTCCAAATAGGAAAAGGAGTACATCAAGGCTATATATTGTCACCCTGCTTATTTATCTTATATGCAGAGTACATCATGAGAAATGCTGGGCTGGAAGAAGCACAAGCTGGAATCAAGATTGCCAGGAGAAATATCAATAACCTCAGATACGCAGATGACACCACCCTTATGGCAGAAAGTGAAGAGGAACTAAAAAGCCTCTTGATGAAATTAAGAGGAGCGTGAAAAAGTTGGCTTAAAGCTCAACATTTGGAAAAATAAGATAATGGCATCTAGTCCCATCACTTCTTGGGAAATAGATGGGGAAACTACCAGGGACCAGCCCCAGTTGGATCCAGGGTATCCGAAGCATGGACGGCACTGGCGATGAGAGATTGATTTATTTAGAGATATAGGAGATAAGGATTTATTTAGAGATATAGAAGGAGATAAAGAAATAATGTTACAGTTAAGAAAATAGAGGAGAGAAAGAGGCTGATATTCCTTGGTTTATGCAGAAAGCCAATAAAGTCCCAAGGCAAGGGACTTACATTGTTTATGTAGGCCACAGGCACCTGCTTGAATAGCGGAGGGTGCCCCGCCTTGGGCTCCCTCTTGCGTGGGTCTTAGAAGCCCGGGCAGAGAAGTGAACACAGCGAGCCCCTGCCCTCCAAGGGATCAGCCTGAAAAAGAGAGTAAGAGAGAGAAAAAAAGAAAAAGAGAATTGACATGGGGAGCCAAGCAATGATGAGGCGAGGCCCAAAATTTTATTTTTCCAGGGGTCTTATACACCTTAAGCTATACATAGAGAATAATGGAAGATACAAAGTCATGCAGAGTCAGCAGCCCTGACTCTTATTGATACCAGGCTTTCTCTCTGCATACCTATCTGTATACACAGGTCTTAGGTGATTTTCAGAATCTTCTGGCCAGGAAGCCTGTTAGCATCTTATGGCCCTTTTCTGACAAGGGTCCGTCAACCAGAAAACTTATTTGCCCTAAAAGTGTTGTTCTTTCCAAAGTCTGGTGCCACTCTCAGAAAGCACTAAATAAAGTTACATTCTTACATAGCAAAAATACAATGATTTATAACAAAGAAAGAGGAATACAATGATTTATAACAAAGAGAAAATTCATTAACTCAAAAGTCTATTGCTAACATCAAAACTACTATATTCCTATTTCTGCATCCCAATTACATTGATTAATATCCTCCCAGATGCCTAAAAGATAAAGGATATGGAGGCCTGGCAGCAATCATTAACTCAACAATGAAACCCTTCACAAATATAATTTTTAGCTCTTTAAAAGGCTCTATATCTTTAAGATATTTTAAGCTTCCCATGCCTCTCGTGGTTGGGAGGCTGTAAACAATCACATGCGTAGTTGTAAAAGTCCGGGTAAACCTGTCAGGTAATTTAGAGAGCCATCAGAGGGGTTTGAGCTGAGACACTCCTTTTATATGCAGGAGACTATTAACTGGAGCTCTAAGTTAACTTTTTCCAGAGAAAGGTGGTCAGGGATAGCCCCCTGTTAATGTCAGAGGAGTTGGTGAAAGTCATGAAGTAAAACAGACAGATTCTGGTTTTGGGGTAGTCCCTCAAGACCTGACTCACCTTACCCACCAGATCTCTCTGCATGACCTTGTCATGGGTGGAATCTCCCATGCTGGCTCCCGGCAGGAAACAGTGTCAAACTTTATCTTTTGGGGCTTCAAAATCACTGTTGATGGTGATTACAGCCATGAAATTAAAAGATGCTTACTCCTTGGAAGGAAAGTCATGACCAACCTAGATAGCATATTAAAAAGCAGAGACATTGCTTTGCCAACAAAGTAGGCCTTTGTCTAGTCAAGGCCATGGTTTTTCCTGTGGTCATGTATGGATGTGAGAGTTGGACTGTGAAGAAAGCTAAATGCTGAAGAATTGATCCTTTTGAATTGGGGTGTTGGAGAAGACTCTTTGAGAGTCCCTTGGACTGCAAGGAGATCCAACCAGCCCATCCTAAAGGAGATCAGTCCTGGGTGTTCATTGGAAAGACTGATGCTAAAGCTTAAACTCCAATACTTTGGCCACCTTGGTGAAGAGTTGACTCATTTGAGAAGACCCTGATGCTGGGAAGGATTGGGGGCAGGAGGAGAAGGGGACGACAAAGGATGAGATGGCTGGATGGCATCACTGACTTGATGGACACGAGTCTGGGTGAACTCCGGGAGTTGGTGATGGACAGGGAGGCCTGGCGTGCTGCCATTCATGTGGTTGCAAAGTGTCAGACATGACTGAGTGACTGAACTGACTGACTGACTGAACAAACAATCCGAGAATCTCAATTGCTTACAAGAGCTAAGCATATTTCTTGGTCACATTTATTTTTATGGGAAGTCAACAAGAGATTCTACTGCACGTCTTCTTCATTTGAGGACTCAGCTGAAGAGACAGGCTTCATTGGGGATTTTGCTTGTCTAGCAGCAGAATTAAAAGAGGGATGATGGCAGACTATGCAATGGCTCTTACAGCTTTCACTGTATAACACTCAACACTTCTGCTTGTATTCCATTGGCCAAAGCAAGTCATATGTCCAAGCTGGACATATGTAGCATGGGAAATATAGTCTATCTGTAGGGGGAGTAAGGGCACCCCAGCCCTGGGGTCCAACACAGGGAAGACGAGTCCCCTTAACTGGTTTGAAAACCAGCAGGGCTCAGCAGGGGGCTATAAAACTTTGCTCTTAAAGAGCGTACATGGTTGGGTTGCTTACTCCTAATCACAGCACTAGGTTATATGGAAGAATGCAGAAGCTATCTGGAAGATAGAATAATGGAAAGCATCCAATCAGGACAGCAATAAGAAAAAAAATTTTTTTTAAAGAGGATAGTTTAAGATAGCTCTGGGACATCAAGCGTACTAACATTCACATAATAGAGGTCCCATAAGGAGAAGAGAGAGAGAAAGGGGTAGAATGTCTTCGATAGCATTGTAGTGGAAAACTTTCAGAAGCTGAAGAAGGAAACAGATTTCCAAGTACAGGAAGCATGGAGAGTCCCAAAGAAGATGAACCCAAAGAAATCCACACCAAGATGTATCATAGTTAAAATGGCAAAGTTAAAGAAGTTTCAAGGTAGCAAGAGAAGAACAAAAAGTCACAAGAGACTTTAAGACTATCAGTTGATTTTTCTGCAGATTCTTTGCAGGCCAGAAGGAAGTGACATGATATGGTCAAAGTGCTGAAGGGAAAACACTGCAACCTAGGATACTCTGCCCAGTAAGGTTATCACTCAGAGTTGAAGGAGAGATAAAGAGTGTTGCAGACAAGCAAAAAAGTAAGAGTTCGTCAATACTAAACTGAACTTACAAGAAGCATTAAAGGGTCTTAAGTGAAAAAGAAAAAGTTACAACAGAGTAACTTTTTATAGGAAGTAAGAATTTAAAAGGAAGGAAAAAATCTGACTAGTAAAAGCTGTGGATCAACCACTTAAGTAAGCTAGTATTATAAAAAGGTTAGAAGACAAAACCTGTAAAATTAACTACAGTAAACAGTTAAGAGATAGATATCAAGATGTAAAAATATGGCATGAAAAATGTAAAATGTGAAGGAAGGGAGCAAAAAAGGTAGATTTTTTTAGACTGCAAAGGGACTTAAACAACTTAAATATAGATATTTAAGTCATTTTTAAAATGTAAATATGAATAAACTTAATTATCAGTTTGAAATAAGTATAGATATAAGTCAATATATAGGAACTCCATGATAACAATAAATTAAAAGTCTATATTAGATCCAAAAAAAAACACCCAGAAAGAAAGGAATATAAGCACAACCCAAAAGAAAATCATCAAACCAAAAGGGAAGAGATTGAAAGGTGAAGAACACCTTCCTTCCATTACCCTGATAGAGAGTAAAACAAAAATAGGGCATCCCTTTTCTCGAATGTTCCTAGCAGCTCCATTTACAACACCCAAAAGGTGGAAGAAACCCACATGTCAATAAACTGATGAATGAATTGGTATTTCCACACAATGGAATGCTATTTGACCATAAAACAAATGATGTACTAATACCTGCTACAATATGATTCAGTCCTGACAACATTAAGCTAAATGAAAGACCCAGAGACAATCACTTACTGTATGATGCTATTTATTTGAAATTTCCAGAATAGGTAAATTCATGTGAAAAAAAAAGCACACTAACATGACTCAGTGAACTCCGGGAGTTGGTGATGGACAGGGAGGCCTGGCATGCTGTGATTCATGTGGTCGCAAAGTGTCAGACACGACTGAGAAACTGAACTGAACTGAACTGAANGAAAAGACTCTGATGCTGGGAGGGATTGGGGGCAGGAGGAGAAGGGGACAACCGAGGATGAGAAGGCTGGATGGCATCACTGACTCGATGGGCATGAATCTGAGTGAACTCCAGGAATTGGTGATGGACAGGGAGGCCTTGCATGCTGCGATTCTGTGATCACAAAGAGTTGGACACGACTGAGTGACTGAACTGAACTGAACTGAACTGAAGAAGAGAGAGAGAAAGGGGTAGAATGTCTTTGATAGCATTTTAGTGGGAAATTTCNTGACTCGATGGGCATGAATCTGAGTGAACTCCAGGAATTGGTGATGGACAGGGAGGCCTTGCATGCTGCGATTCTGTGATCACAAAGAGTTGGACACGACTGAGTGACTGAACTGAACTGAACTGAACTGAAGAAGAGAGAGAGAAAGGGGTAGAATGTCTTTGATAGCATTTTAGTGGGAAATTTCCAGAAGCTGAAGAAGGAAACAGATTTCCAAGTACAGGAAGCATGGAGAGTCCCAAAGAAGATGAACCCAAGGAAATCCACACCAAGATGTATCATAGTTAAAATTGCAAAATTAAAGAATTTTCAAGGCAGCAAGAGAAGAACAAAAAGTCACAAGAGACATTAAGACTATCAGTTTATTTTTCTGCAGATTCTTTGCAGGCCAGAGGGACGTGACGTGATATGGTCAAAGTGCTGAAGGGAAAACACTGCAACCTAGGATACTCTGCCCAGTAAGGTTATCACTCAGAGTTGAAGGAGAGATAAAGAGTGTTGCAGACAAGCAAAAAAGTAAGAGTTCATCAATACTAAACTGAACTTACAAGAAGAATTAAAGGGTCTTAAGTGAAAAAGAAAAGGTTACAAAGAGTAACTTTTTATAGGAAGTAAGAATTTAAAAGGAAGGAAAAAATCTGACTAGTAAAAGCTGTGGATCAACCACTTAAGTAAGCTAGTATTATAAAAAGGTTAGAAGATAAAACCTGTAAAATTAACTACAGTAAACAGTTAAGAGATAGATATCAAGATGTAAAAATATGGCATGAAAAATGTAAAATGTGAAGGAAGGGAGTAAAGAAGGTAGATTTTTTAGACTGCAAAAGGACTTAAATGACTTAAATATAGATATTTAAGTCATTTTTAAAATGTAAATATGAATAAACTTAATTATCAGTTTGAAATATGTATATATAGATATAAGTCAATATATAGGAACTCCATGATAACAATAAATTAAAAGTCTATATTAGATCCAAAAAAAAACCTAGAAAGAAAGGAATATAAGCACAACCCAAAACAAAATCATCAAACCAAAGGGAAGAGACTGAAAGGTGAAGAACACCTTCCTTCCATTACCCTGATAGAGAGTAAAACAAAAATAGGGCATCCCTGTTCTCGAATGTTCCAAGCAGCTCCATTTACAACACCCAAAAGGTGGAAGCAACCCACATGTCAATAAACTGATGAATGAATACACAAAATACACATTGTATGGTATTTCCACACAATGGAATACTATTTAACCATAAAACAGATGATGTACTGATACCTGCTACAATATGGTTCAATCCTGATAACATTAAGCTAAATGAAAGACCCAGAGGCAATCACTTACTGTATGATGCTATTTATTTGAAATTTCCAGAATAGGTAAATTCATGTGAAAAAAAAGCACACTAACTTGACTCTGAGTGAACTCCGGGAGTTGGTGATGGACAGGGAGGCCTGGCGTGCTGTGATTCATGTGGTGGCAAAGTGTCAGACACAACTGAGCAACTGAACTGAACTGAACTGAACGGTTGTTGGGGGTCAGTGGGAGGAGAGAACTGGAGACTGACATATTTTAGCAGGATGGAGTTTTGTTATGGGGTGATGAAAATGTTTTGAAATAGACGGAATTGATCCTTAAACAACATTATGATTGGACTAAGTGCCATTGAAATGTACACCTTAAAATAGCTGTGGTTAATGTTACAATATGCAAATTTTACCTAAAAAGAGAGAGAGACAGGCAGCACAAATAGCCATTGTCCAGAAAGAACAGAACTTTATTTTGGTTTCACGGACTTTGGAGGATAAGATCAGAGAGGTAAAAGAGCTGTTTTGGAGTCATGCAGCGCAGAAGTTGAGGGCTGAATTAGTCATTTCAATTGAACAGAGGAGGAGGGCAGGGGGATACAGAGAAGATGGAGACAAGGCAAGGGAGGCAGGAGATCTGGTGCTGATGCTGCTGTTCTGGGTAAGCTTGGCTCTAAATCTTGCCCTCCTCTGGGGCCTTAGTTACCCTAACTGTTCTAGGGATGGTGGTAACACTAAGTTATTGAAGGTAATTCTTTTTGTTTGTTTGTTTTTGGCTGCATCTGGATCTTTGTTGCAGCACGTGGGCTTTCTCTTTAGTTGTGGCAGTTGGAGACTACTCTCTAATTGCGCTGCTCGAGCTTCTCATTGAGGTGGCCTCTCTTGTTGCCGAGCACAGGCTCTAGAGCAAGGGCTTCAGCAGTTGCGACACACAGGCCCAGTTGCCTCGTGGCATGTGGAATCTTTCCGAACCAGGAACTGAAGCTATGTCCTCTGCACTGGTAGGTGGATTCTGTACCACTGGACCACCAGGGAAGTCCAGCCCATATTTCTTGGCCCTGAAATACCCTCAGTCTGCAGTGCAGGCCATCTAGTGATAAGTGGCGACTACAGCAGGATGGATAGAGAGACCATAAAAGGGACTTTACGCAGGAGGAAGTGAGCAGGGTGGAGCCTGCACATGTTAATTCTGGACAGAGGCAGGGGCTGGATGCAAGGACTCAGAAGACGTCTGTGCTTCTTCTTGCCCTCCCCCTCCTCTGCGGGGCAGGAAGCGGACCTGGAACAAAGGGGGCGGTCTCGCCAGCCCATTCTCCCTGGGCGTGAGGTCGATGTCTTCAGGGGCCTTGGGAGACCCCAAAGAGAAGTTCTGCAGCAGAGTGGTCAAGAAGAGGAAGAGCTCTGAGCGGGCCAAGCTCTCACCCAGACAGAGGCGTTTTCCTGTGGGTGTAAGGGAGGGAGTATCATTGGAGAATAAGATCTGAGAGGTTAAGGGAGCTATTTTGGAGTCACACAGCACAGAAGTTGAGGGCTGAATAAGCCATTTCAACTTGAAGAAGGAGGACGGCAGGGGTGTGCCGAGTAGATGGTGACAAGCAAAAAGTAAAAGTTTATCAACATGAAGCTGAACTTGAGAACACTTGGTTGCCCCACTCCCCGAAACCCCAGGATATTTGCGTCTTCATTTACATAGATTTACATGCGAGGTGTTCTGATCCTATTCTTGTCCTCAGTACCAACAACACCAACAACATTAGTAGGGGCTGAATGTGGGGGCGGGCATAGGGTGAGCAGTGTTCGCACATTTCTATCTCAGTTATATTTCAGTTCTGCCTCTTCTGGGATTATCCAGTACAGTGCCCTCCTCTGTCCCTCCTGGTACCAAGTCCTTTCATGTCTCAAGTTCTTTCATTTTTTGTGTGTGTCTCTGGTTAAATATACAGTCAACTAAGCCAATTTATGGGGGAAAAATGTGAAAACGCTGGAGAAATCTGTGGCAGTATGCTGTAGGGAATGAAGACCATGAGAGAGGGGTTCAGGGGAGCTGAAACGTCTGGCCTGTCCTGGAGCAGGCGGGTACCTGGCTGATCAAATATCTCCTACAGCTGATCATTTGCTCTAAACCTCTCAGTGTATGCACTGTTCTGGCCACCTTGACTCTCCTCCCAGCCCTCTGGTCCTGCTCACAATCAGCAGCCAACAAAGCCAGCCTCCCAGACCCAATCCTCGCACCCCAACCTGTGGAGGTTCTGACTGGCCGTGCCCACTTCATGCTTATAAAGACTTGAATAGCACTCTGTCCACCTTTGCCCCCATTTTTCTGACTCTCATAACACCTACTCATATCTTCCTGCATGATGAGGTTGACCACCACAAACTGTCCCATCGAGGTGGAGCCCTGAGTATCCACTGACTTCCAGCTGTGTCCACTGGAAGAATCAAGGGTGAGGCCAGCATGTCCCTGGGCTGGGCTAGAGTTTCCACTATATCCTATTGACCTGCAGTCTCATGGGAAGGAAAGGAGCCCAGAGAGCTGCCTTGTGTGTGTGGCTAAGTTCACTATGCTTCATAAGTATTCATAGATCATCTCTGGGTGTATAATATCTCAGCCACATTGAACTTGGATGGGATTTTCTTAGTCCCGTGAAGTGAGGGCTAAACTTATGGATGTCACGCTGTTTCCCCTGTGTCTTCACGTTTCAGGATAGAATCCCCATTAACTCCCTTTTCTACATGACTGTGATAGTCTGAGATGGGCATGTTGCATGATCAGGAAAACAATCTTTTGGCTCTAAGTTGCTGAGATATTCAGAGAGTTTATCACATCTTAGCCCTGCAGTGACCTCTGTAGATCATGAGTTTATACAGGGGCTTGGGCAAGTCCCCTGAACCCTGAGCCTCTCTTTTTCCAATTCTACAAGACAGTGAATGAGTCAACACTCAGACATCAAAGGAGAAAAGCAATTTGATCATCTTGACAGGAGCTGAAAAGATTATTAATACCCAATATAACATCCTGATCAAAGTTTTCAAAAAATAAAAGCTTGTTGTAAAGTAGAGATTAAAAAGATCTTTCCTTAATTTCATTTAGAGTTGAGAAAAATTGGGACCTTCTCTGGCAGTCCAGTGGTTAGTACTCTGCATTTTCACTGCAGGGGACACATGTTCAATTCCCAGTCAGAGATCTAAGAGCCCACAAAATGTGCGTCGTGGCCAAAAAAAGAGAATAGAATTGAGAAAATATATGGTAGGATCACTGACTCAGTGGACATGAGTTTGAGCAAACTCTGGGAGATAGTGAAGGACAGGGAAGCCTGGCATGATGCAACTCATGGGGTCACAAAAAGTCAGACATGACTTATTAACTGAACAATAAAATATGTTAGAATAGCCATAAAATATCTGGAATAGATCATAGCCATCATTAAGCTTAAGAGAGAAAAGAAAAATGTTCTCCTTAAAGTTAGACGTCACTACTTTTACTGTCACTACTATTACTTCACATGATTCCAGAGGTGCTAGCTCATATTAGGGAAAACATGTGACTTTAACACAAGAAACAAAAAAGTCAAAATATCATCATCTGCAGATGCTAACACCAATTATTTGGAAAACCCAAGAGAATAAAAAATGGTTAGTTGTAAAAGTAATGCAAGGAAATTGTCTGGTTATGACAGAAATATACATTTCAAAATACCAGTGGGTTTCTGATATACCTATTCTAAAAATTTAAAATACTACATCAAAAAATTGCTGTGAACTTAATCATGTCCTTTCAGAATTTATATGTTGCAGCCCTAACTCTCAACGCAATGGTATTTGGAGAAAGGATCTTAGAAAGTAATTGGGTTGATCTTTTCTTTTTGGCCACCCCTCACGGCACATGGCATCTTAGCTCCTGGACCAGGGATGGAACCCATGCCCACTGCAGTGGGGGTCTGGGGTCTTAACCACTTGACCACCAGCAAAGTCTGGTTATTAGGTTTGCATGCATGCTTGCTAAGTCACTTCTGTTGTGTCTGACTGTTTGCAACCTATGGACTGTAGCCTGCCAGGCTCCTCTGTCCATGGGATTCTCCAGGCAAGAATACTGGAGTGGGTTGCCATGCCCTCCTCCTAAGGATCTTCCCAATCCAAGGATCGAATCTATCTGTGTCTTTTACCTCTCTTGCATTGGCAGGCAAGTTCTTTACCACTAGCACCACCTAAGAAGCCCATAAGGTTTAGATAAGCTCATTGGAAAAGCGCCTTAGGCCTCCATGAGGGAACAGAGTTCTTTTTTGTTAGTTTGTTTAAAACTTATACCGTTTTGTATTCTCTAAACTTTCAACAATACATTAGCTTTATAATCAGAAGAAAAAGGTACTAAAGAGGAAGAAAGGAAGGAAGGGATGGAGGGAGGCAAGGAGAAAGAATGCTCTCATGTGGTAAAAACAATTCCAAGGGATTGAGTTCTTATAAGAAGAGGAAGTGATACCAGAGCCCTCACTCTATTGCGTGAGGTCACAGCAAGACGGCGGCTGTGTGTGAGCTGGAAG
This sequence comes from Neotragus moschatus, assembly GCA_006410615.1. Classification (NCBI taxonomy): domain Eukaryota; kingdom Metazoa; phylum Chordata; class Mammalia; order Artiodactyla; family Bovidae; genus Neotragus; species Neotragus moschatus. Next base: position 132,043 of record SJYA01000545.1, on the reverse strand, counting down.
ACAGACCCCACGAGAACTTGACCATGCTGGCTCTCTGAGAGCAGACCTCCAGCCTCCAGAAATATGAGGAGATGAATTTCTGTTGCGTAAGCCACCCAGTCTACAGCCTTTTATTATGGCAGCCTGAGCTGACAAAGAGGTCTATCAGCAACAGCAACAATCTCTTCTCATGTTTCTTAGGAATAAATCTAGCTAGAAGTATTCAAAACCTAATTTTAAAAAATTCAACTGATATAGAGGTGATTCAAAGGAAATGCTATCTTCTTGACTGTGTGTGTGCTCAGTTCTGTCCAACTCTTTGTGAGTCCACAGACTGTAGCTTGCCAGGCTCTTCTGTCCATGGAGTTTCCCAGGCAAGAATACTGGAGTGGGTTACCATCTCTTTCTCCAGAGGATCTTCCCAACCAAGGAATTGAACCCATGTCTCCTGCATTGGCAGGCATATTCTTTACCACTGAGCCACCTGGGAAGCCCTTCTTGACTGGACTGTCAAAGTTATTTGAATTTGTAAAGCTGTCAAAGTTATTCAATGTAAACTACAAATTCAGATTAATCTTAATAAAATTCTACCTAAAGAAACTAAAGACCTATATATAGAAAATTATAAAACACTGATGAAAGAAATCAAAGAGGACNGTCTAGTGGTTTTCCCTACTTTCTTCCATTTAAGTCTGAATTTGGCAATAAGGAGTTCATGATCTGAGCCACAGTCAGCTCCCGGTCTTGTTTTTGCTGACTGTATAGAGCTTCTCCATCTTTGGCTGCAAAGAATAGAATCAGTCTGATTTCGGTGTTGACCATCTGGCGATGTCCATGTGTAGAATCTTCTCTTGTGGTGTTGGAAGAGAGTGTTGCTATGACCACTGTGTTCTCTTGGCAAAACCCTATTAGCCTTTGCCCTGCTTCATTCTGTACTCCAAGGGCAAATTTGCCTATTATTCCAGGTGTTTCTTGGCTTCCTACTTTTGCAATGAAAAAGACATCTGTAATGAGAAGGACATCTTTTCTGGGTTTTAGTTCTAAAAGGTCTTGTAGGTCTTCATAGAACCATTCAACTTCAGCTTCTTCAGCGTTACTGGTTGGGGCATAAGCTTGGATTACTGTGATATTGAATGGTTTGCCTTGGAAACAGAGATCATCCTGTCATTTTTGAGATTACATCCAAGTATCCAAGTACTGCATTTCGGATTCTTTTGTTGACTATGATGGCTACTCTATTTCTTCTAAGGGAATCCTGCCCACAGTAGTAGATATAATGGTCATCTGAGTTAAATTTACCCATTCCAGTCCACTTTAGTTCGCTGATTCCTAGAATGTCGACGTTCACTCTTGCCATCTCCTGTTGACCACTTCCAATTTGCCTTGATTCATGGCCCTAACATTCCAGGTTCCACAGTATTGGACCTTGCTTCTATCACCAGTGACATCCACAACTGGGTATTGTTTTTGCTTTTGCTCCATCCCTTCATTCTTTTTGGAGTTATTTCTCCACTGATCGCCAGTAGCATATTGGGCACCTACTGACCTGGGGATTTCCTCTTTCATTATCCTATCATTTTGCCTTTTCATACTGTTCATGGGGCTCTCAAGGCAAGAATGCTGAAGTGGTTTGCCATTCCCTTCTCCAGTGGACCACATTCTGTCAGACCTCTCCACCATGACCTGTCTGCTTGGGTGGCCCCACACAGCATGGCTTAGTTTCATTGAGTTAGACAAGGCTGTGGTCCATTTGATCAGACTGACTAGTTTTCTGTGATTACGGTTTAATATGTCTGCCCTCTGATGCCCTCTTGCAAAACCTACCATCTTACTTGGGTTTCTCTCACCTTGGACGTGGGGTATCTCTTCACGGCTGTTCCAGCAAAGCGCAGCCTCTGCTTCTTACCTTGGATGAGGTCGCCCCTCCTGACCTTGAACACGGAGTAGCTCCTCTGGGCCCTCCTGTGCCCATGCAACCACCTCTCCTTGGATGTGGGGTTGCTCCTCTCGGCCACTGCCCCTGACCTTGGACATAGGGTTGCTCCTCTCTGCCGCCGCCCCTGACGTTGGACATGAGGTAGTGCGTCTCGGCCACCGCCCCTGACTCACTCGCTGCAGTGACGCTCTCTGTCTTGGTGACGGCCAGGATCATTGTCTGCAGCTTTTCTGATGTCTGGTTCCTCAGCTGCTTAGCTTCCTGCTGTGTCAGACATGCAGCCAGACCTGTATAGCCTACCCAAATTTATCAACATTTTGCCACATTTGCTTTATGTCTCTCTATACACACATACACATTTTTGCAGGGGGAAAAATTTTTGTCCCTTGAAAATTCTGAAAGCAAGTTGCAGACATTCAGCCCTCTGCATTTTAGCAATTAACCCCTTCAACTAGGATACTTTCCTAACTGATCATAATACCATTATCATATGTTAGAAAATAAACAGTATATCAATAATATTATTAATATACAAACCATATTTCTATTTTCCCAGTTGTCCTAAAAGTCTTTTATTTCAGTTTATTTTGTTTTCTTTGAATCTAGAATCCAAACAGTTAACATTTATTACATGAGATTGCTATGTCTATTATTTTATTCTAGAGTGTTCCCCATCTTTTGTTTTTTATTTATTTTATGCTTTTTGAGGAGTTTAAACTTATTTTATAGAATATACTGCATTCCACAATTTTTAAATTATTTCTTCATAATTAGATTTAGGTTAAATCTTGGTGTGAATATTACAAATGTGACATTCTTAGTATTGCCATATTGGATCATTTGTTTAAGGTGGTATCCACTAGATCTCTCCAACATAAAGGTATATTTTTATTATTGTAAATTAGTAAGTAAACCGTGGGTGATATTTAAGGTTGTGGCTTGTTCTCTAGCAGTCTTTTTTTTTTTTTTAATCTAATATTTTAGCATCCATTATGGTCATTGCCTAAAGTGGTGAGTTCATTTTTAGTTGCTAACTGGTGGTTTTCTAACTCTGTCATTTCTTCAACACTTATTAGCTGATACTTTTCTCTGAACATTTGCTTTGACTTTTCCTCCCTTTGCACTCTCTCTGTTTTTCTTCTCTTTTGAATATCATATGGATTCATAAAAATTTTGATATATTACTGTCATAATCCATTGCCATCATTTTGTGGAGAAATGCTGAAATTTCCCATATTTTTTCATAGGAGACACGTTGGCTGAATCTTGTTTCTTTTAAACATAACCTCATTCATCTTTGAGCATTTCCCTACTTTCTGTGACAGAAAGGTATCATTTACTCAGGTCCTTTTGTTTATTTTGTTATTTGTTTTTTACTTCTTTGCAGCTGTTTTTCAGATTTACCTTGTGCTTTCCTTGCCTTGGATTCTGCATCAATTATTTGACTCAAGAAGTTCTGGTTTCTTTTAATGAGAATTATTAGTTAGAAGTCAAAATGTGGGTACTTTACATGCTGTTTGCTGCCAGGTTGTCATTGTTACTGAGGTGCAGCAATGCTTTTAGGCTTGTTCAGAACCGTGAAATAAATATATATTATGTACACATATACATGTATTAATTTTTTATTACCATGTATCAAATTGCTACAATCTTAGCTGCTCAAAACATTACCCATTTATTATCTCACAGATTCCCTGGAATTTCAGGAGTCTAGACATTTCTGCTGTGTCTCACAAAGGGAATCAAGATAGCAACCAAGTCTTTGATCTCATCTGAGACTTGAGATTCTTATCCAGGCTCTCTTTTATTTTAATGGACTTGTGGAATTCAGTGGTTGTTTGCCTCTTTTATGCTACTAATAAAGAGACAGAGTCTGCTTCTTCAAGTCTCTGAGTTCAAGGAAAGGCTAAGCATTTATTGGTATATATTTCATTAACCATACAGTTCACCCATTTACAGCATCTGTTCAGTAACTTTTAGTATATCCACAGAGTTGTACATCCATCACCACAGTCAGTTTCAGGACAATTTTGTTATCCCTGAAAGAAACCCCACATTCCTTGTTGATTAACCCCTAATTTCCTCATTCCTCCCAAGTTTAGGCAACAACTATTCTTCACGTCCCTATTGTTGTTGTTTAGTCACTAAGTCATGGTCTACTCTTTGCAACCCTGTCAACTTCAGCACAGCAGGCTTTTCTGACCTTCACTATCTCCCTGAGTTTACTAAAACTCATGTCCATTGAGATAGTGATGCCATCCAACCATCTTATCCTGTGCCACCCCCTTCTCCTCTTGCCCTCAGGCTTTGCCAGGATCAGGGTCTTTTTCAGTGAGTGAGTTCTTCGCATAAGGCGGCCAAAGTATTGGAGCTTCAGCTTCAGCATCAGTCCTTCCAAAGACTATTCAGGACTGACTGATTTCCTTTGGGACTGACTGATTTGATTTCCTTGCAGCCCACAGGACTCTCAAGAGTCTTCTCCAATACCACAGTTGAAAACCATCAGTTCTCTGGCTCTCAACTTTCTTTATGGTCCAATTCTAATATCCATACATGATACTGGAAAAACCATAGCTTTGACTATACACACCTTTGCTGGCAAAGTGATATCTTTGCTTTTTTGATATTTGTCTTGGCTATTCTTCCAAGGAGCAAGTGTCTTAATTTCATGGCTACAGTCACAATCCACATTGATTTTGGAGCCCAAGAAATGAAATCTGACACAGTTTCCAATTTTCCCCATCTATTTGAAGTGATAGGACCAGTTGCCATGATCTTAGTTTTTTGAAGACTGAGTTTTAAGCTAACTATTCACTCTTCTCTTTTACCTTCATCGAGAAGCTCTTTAGTTCCTTTTCACTTTCTGTCATTACAGTGGTGGTATCTGCATATCTGAGAATGTTGATATTTCTCTTGGAAATCTTGATTCCATTTTGTGATTCATCCAGCCCAGCATTTTGCATGATGTACTGTGTATATAAGTTAAATAACCAAGGTGACAATAGACAACCTTGATGTACTCCTTTCCCAATTTGGAACCAGTCCGTTGTTCCATGTCAAGTTCTAACTGCTGTTTCTTGTCCTGCATACAGGTTTCTCAGGAAACACATTATGTGGTCTGGTATTCCCATCTCATTAAAAATATTCCACAGTTTGTTGTGATCCACACAATGAAAGGCTTTAGCATAGATTTTTTTGTCCCTATAGATTTGCCTATTCTGGACATTTCATATTGAAGTCATGCTATGTGTGTTCCTTTGGAACAGTTTCACTTACCATATCATTTCCAAGGTTTACATATACCATACCATGTATCATTCCCCTTTTTTTTTTTTTTTTTTGCCTTTTTATTTCCCCTTTATTATATTTTGCCAGGTATTACTCAGTTGTGGATATACCTTATACCACATTTTATTTATCCTTTCATCATTGATGGACATTTGGGTTATCTCCACTTTTGCCTATCATGATTAATGTTTCTGTGAACATTTTGTATACATCCATATTGTCTTTCTTAATTTTATAGTATTTAAATGTATAGATATATCATGGTTTATCCAGCAAGCCTCCTTTGGGAAAGGGCATTTCAGTTGTTTCTAAGCTTTGTACCATACATAATGCTTTATCTATAACCTTGGCCATACAATGCTTGATACGATTGTGAGGGTAAGTTCATAGTAGAGTTACTTAGTAAAGTACTATGTAAATATATAATTGTATAAACATTGCTAAATTATCCTTCTGTTATGGTTATTCCTTTCGCAGTCCTTTTAGAAATGTCAGAGAGTTCTAGTTTCCCACAGCCCTGATTATATTGTCAAACGCGTAAATTTTTATCAGTTTGATAGGTATGAAACTCACCAGGGAGTTTTCATTTCCATTTTCATCATAAGTGAAATTGTTGAGCATCTTTTCACATGTATTTTCTTTTTCTGTTAAGTGTCCATACTTTCCCCCCATTTTTCTATCAGATTGTTAGTCTTTTCCCCCCTTATTTTTAAGTATTCCTTATATATTAAGGAGATTTGCCATTTATAAATTGCAAATATTTTTCGTTGGTTTGTTAGTTTGTTATTTCTCTTTTGTACCTATTGACTTTATGTCTGTTGTTATCCCAGTAGCATACCATGTTGAACACCGAAATACGATGCCTCCAAGTTTGGCTATTTTGGCTTCTTCCAACTGTTTGGCTAATTCTCAGTTCCTTGCTTTTTCCATATGAATTTTAAGATTATCTTGTTGATTTCTGCAAAAAAGACAGCTGGAATTTTGACCAAAAAGAAAATGTATAGATTAACTGGGGGAGAGTTATATCTTAACAGTATTAAGATTCTGATCCATGAATACAGGATGCCTTTCTGGTTATTCAGTTCTTTTAAAATTTCCTTTTTAACAATGGTTTTCAATAGGTAAGTCTTGTATTTCTTTTGTTAAACATATTGCTAGGCATTTTTATTCTTTCAGTTTTATTGTAAATGGAATTTTAAAATCCATAAATGTATGTTTATTGCTCATATGTAGAAATACACTTAATTTTTGTATATTGATCTAATATGGTGCAAGTCTCACTGAACTCAGTAAACAGTCCTAATAGTCTTTTTTTTTATTACAATATTATCTTTATTACAGTGGTTGAACTGAACTAGCAATATCTTCAAAATATGCCTGTATATTTTTTGTAAGATGCCTATTCATATCGTTGCACATTTCTTAAAATGTATTTATTTTTTAATTGAAGAATAATTGCATTACAGAATTTTGTTGTTTTCTCTCAAACCTCAGCGTGAATCAGCCATAGGTATACATACATCCCTTCCCTTTTGAAACTCCCTCCCATCTCCCTCCCCATCCCACCCCTCTAAGTTGATACAGGCCCCTGTTTGAGTTCCCTGACCCATAGAGCAAATTCTTGTTGACTGTCTATTTTACATATGGTAATGTAAGTTTCCATGTTACTCTCTCCACACATCTCACCCTCTCCTCCCCTCTCCCCATGCCCATAAGTCTATTCTCTATGTCTGTTTCTCCATTGCTGCCCTGTAAATAAATTCTTCAGTACCATTTTTCTACATTCCATGTATATGCCTTAGAATATGATATTTAACAGTCCTAATAGTGTTTTTATGGATTCTGTAGTTTGACTCTGGACTTTGCATTTGAAGATGACTTTTATTATGCACTGTGCTCAGTCACTCAGTTGTGTCTGACTCTGCAACCCCATGGACTGTAGCCCACCAAGCTCTTCTATTCATGGAATTCTCCAGGCAAGAATACTGGAATGGGTTGCCATGTCCTCCTCCAGGGGATCTTCCCAATCGAGGGATCAAACCCAGGTCTCCTGCACTGTAGGTGGATTGTTTACCAGCCAAGATACCAGGGAAGCCCAACTTTATTCATACAAAGGTCCATATTTTCATGTAGTCAAATTTTTGTTTTGTTTTTGTTTGTATTGTGCTTCTGGTTTTGGATCATTATTAGAAAAGCTTTTCCATATCTAGGTTTTAAACACAGTAAGAAATTCAGCCTTGTTTTCTTCTAGTAATTGTTGAATTTCGATTTTCGCATCTAATTCCCTGATTTATTCAGAATTTTTCTGGTATGCAATATTAAGCTAGGCTATAATCATTGGCTATTTTGAGAAAGTTAATCCTTACCAAATGCCCACTTTATACAAATCACTGTACTAAGCACTTTACATATATTATCTCTTTTAATCTGTTTAACTACCTTATGAAAGACCGTATACAGTTATCAAAGAAACTAAGCCTCAAAGAGATTAAATAATTTCTCTAGTGTTACACAGCTAGTAAGTGGCATGTTGTTGTTTCATTGCTAGGTCATGTCTGACTCTTGGCAACCTCACGGACTATAGCTCTCCTGGGTCCTCTGTCCATGGAATTTCCCAGGCAAGAATAAGTTGAGTGGGTTGCCGTTTCCTTCTCCAGCAGATCCTCCCAACCCAGGGATTGAACCTGGGTCTCACTCACTGCGACTTTCCTGGTGGCTCAGATGGTAAAGTGTCTGCCTACAGAGCGGGAGAGCTGGGTTCAATCCCTGGATCAGGAAGATCTCCTGGAGATCTTATTTTTCTGACTTCACCCTGTATGACAGATTCTAGCTTCATCCACATCACCATTATTGACCAATTTTGTTCTTTTTATGGTTGAGTCATATTCCATTGTATATATGTACCACAGCTTCTTTATACATTCACCTGTCACTGGACATATAGGCTCCTCCCATATCGTAACTATTGCAAATATTGCTTCAGTGAACATTGGGGTACATGTATGTTTTTGAATTACAATTTTTTCAGGGTATATGGAATAGCCAGGTCATATGATAGTTTTATTCCTAGTTTCAAGAAATTTATTCTTATTAAAGATTAAGTTTTTGCTACCAAAGTAGATTATTATAAAAATTGCTTAATATTTCCCAAGGCACAACATGTAGTTATTATCTATCTTATGCATGGTAGGTGATAACCTAAAAAAGATTGCAAGATTTTACAAAGCACTAATATGGTTTACCCATGTTCATCTTTCTCTACCTCTCTCCCTGCCTCCTGTCTTTCCCTCTTGTATACACACAGACATATTTTTTCTCAGTCTTTTGATAAAAAGTTACATTTTAACTAATGACTCAGAAATATTTCAGGATGTATAGCTCCTATGAGCCAGGAAATTTTCTTCAGAATCTTAACATCACTACAATACTTTTATCTAATACATAGTTCATAATCAAATTTTATTAATTGTGTCAGTTACATCCTTTATAACAGTTGTTTTCTGTTGTGATTCAGGCTCCAGTATATAATTGTGCATAGCATTTACTTGCCATGTCTCTTTATTCTCCTTTAATTTGGAGTACTTCTCCAGCCTTTGTCTTTTTTTTTTTTTTCCCCCAGAGACCTTTACATTTATTTATAATAATTGCAGGTTTGTTAGGGAGTTCACAGACACTGTGCCATTGTGTGAACTGTTCCACAGAAGAACTCGAGAAGCTAACAAGGTAGCTGTCGTCCTTGGCTTGGTTTGTGTTTGGTGGCTGTGGTTTTGTCGCCCAGAGGAAGACACTCAGGTCTGGCAGCCTGTTGGGTCTGCACAGCCCCCATTTTATTAAAGGCTGGGCAGTTTGAAGGAGAGAGCCTTGGAACTCGGGCTGACGCTGGGATGTCCTTGACTCGGGGAGACAAGCCTGCTCCAGATAGGCCCTGGGCTCCCTGGCTGTCTTTCCCTTGGTTTCTTGGATCTGAGAGCCCATTCTGGCTCAGAGAAAGTTCAGAGAGTTAATCCTCATGTAGCGGGAGAACAGCACATAGAGGCGGCGGAACCAGAGCAGCTGGCTGCGGTGCCGGGACATGGCTCTCTGGGCCTGGGCCACCTCTCGTTGGGTGAGCACGGAGAGGGCGTCGTGGGCGAGCAGCAGGGAGCAGGGTAGGTCCAGCAGACAGAGGTATTTACGCAGCAAGTTGACAGACTGGAGCGTGAGCACTGAGCACCCTTTAGATAACTTCCCTTCTGTATACAGGGTCCTCACAGCTGCATTCAGAGCCACATGGTTGCTGTGCCCACTCACGCCCCTCTCATCGAAGGTCACCACCACCTTGATGCCGTTGGCCTCTACGTGCTGGAGGAGGACATTAGCCGCCTGCTCTGGGTCCCAGCACACATCTGGGTCATCCGGGAAATCCCTGTGTTCAATAATCATTACGTTGGAGGGGGGAATCCCCAGAACACCACAGCTCTGCAAGAGTTCCTTCTTACGGATCTCTCCTTGATTATAGTAATTTCCTGCAGAGAAGCAGAGCAGGAACAACTGGTGCCGCAGGCGGGCCAAGCCTAGAATAGTGGGAGCAAAGAACATGGCTTCATCGTCGGGGTGCACCGTGACCAGAAGTGTCCGGCTTCTGCCTCCGGGCAGGCCAGCCTGCTCCGACCTCGCCACTCGCTCCCAGGAGCCCCAAACCCAGAGGACGCCCCATACCAGGACAGCCACCACCAGACACAGAAGCGGCGCCACCACTTCTGTGCCCCAAGAGCCTTTGTCTTTATTATATTGATAAAATACTGATCATGGTATCCGGTCCCACCACTTCATGGCAAATAGATGGGGAAACAGTGGCTGACTTTATTTTTCTGGGCTCCAAAATCACTGCAGATGGTGATTGAAACCATGAAATTAATACGCTTACTCCTTGGAAGGAAAGCTATGACCAACCTAGACAGCATGTTAAAAAGCAGAGGCATTCAGTTCAGTTCAGTCGGTCAGTCGTGTCCAGCTCTTTGCAACCCCATGAATCACAGCATGCCAGGCCTCCCTGTCCATCACCAGCTCCCGGAGTTCACTCAGACTCGCATCCATCGAGTCAGTGATGCCATCCAGCCATCTCATCCTCTGTCATCCCCTTCTCTTCCTGCCCCCAATCCCTCCCAGCATCAGAGTCTTTTCCAATGAGTCAACTCTTCGCATGAGGTGGCCAAAGTACTGGAGTTTCAGCTTTAGCATCATTCCTTCCAAAGAAATCCCAGGGTTGATCTCCTTCAGAATGGACTGGTTGGATTTCCTTGCAGTCCAAGGGACTCTCAAGAGTCTTCTCCAACACCACAGTTCAAAAGCATCAATTCTTCAGTGCTCAGCCTTCTTCACAGTCCAACTCTCGCATCCATGCATGACTACTGGAAAAACCATAGCCTTGGCTGACAGACCTTAGTCGGCAAAGTAATGTCTCTGCTTTTGAATATGCTGTCTAGGTTGCTCATAACTTTTCTTCCAAGGAGTAAGCGTCTTTTAATTTCGTTTACTTTGCCATGTATGGATGTGAGAGTTGGACTATAAAGAAAGCTGAGCACAGAATTGATGCTTTTGAACTGTGGTGTTGGAGAAGACTCTTGAGAGTCCCTTGGACTGCAAGGAGATCCAACCAGTCCATCCTAAAGGAGATCAGTCCTGGGTGTTCACTGGAAGGACTGATGTTGAAGCCACTGAAACTCTAGTACTTTGCCCACCTAATGCGAAGAGCTGACTCATTGGAAAAGGCCCTGATGCTGGGAAAGACTGAAGGCAGAAGGAGAAGGGGACGACAGAGGATGAGATGGTTGGATGGCATCACCAACTCAATGGACATGGGTTTGAGTGGACTCTGGGAGTTGGTGATGGACGGGGAGGCCTGGCATGCTGTGGTTCATGGGGTCGCAAAGAGTCAGACACGACTGAGTGACTGAACTGAGCTGAACTCTCTGGCCCTCTTTCAAGAAACCAGATAAACAATGATGAATGGGTAAAAGAAGAGAATGTTTTGAATGGAGACATGAGAAAGCAAAGTTCTAATTTTAGATTCTCAGTGATGGACATAAGGATTTTTTTTTTTTTTTTGGTACAATTATTTTAAACTCCCATCTGTGTGTGGAAAGGCTTACCAAAAAAAAGTTGGCAGGGAATCAATAGAACTAGGAGGAACTATATCATGTGTCTTGTGTATTTGAACAAATGAATAATTATGCTATTGATGCTATTGGAAACGCTAGATGCTCTTAAGAAAGATGAGAACTATAGAATGAGGGAAGATGAAGAATAGCCATGTGGCATTGGATTAGATTATAGTATACATTTATGTATTTCTAATTTCTAAATTTTACATACCAGTACTTTTTCATTGGGATACAGGTGACATATAACATTATATTAGTTTCAGATGTACACCATAAAGATTAATGTGTACAGTGTAAAATAATATGTCTAGTTATCATCTATAGTTACACCACACATAGTTACAGATTTTTTTCCTTGTGATGAGAACATTTAAGATCCACTCTTAGCAAAATTCAAATATGCAACAGAGTATCACTAACTATAGTTACCATACTACATCACAGCCACAGGAATTATTTATTTTATAATTAGGAGTTTGTACGTTTTGCCCAACTTCACCATTTCATCCTTCCCCATCCTACACTTCTAACAACCACCAGTCTGTTCTCTGTGTCTACAGTTTTTGTGTTTTTTATTTTGGTCTTTTTTTTGTTTGTTTTTTTGATAGATTCCATGTGTAAGTGAAATCATGTGATGTTTGTCTTTCTGACTTATTTCATATAGTATAATGCCCTCAGGATGCATCTGTGTTGTCTCAGTGACGGAATTTCCTTCTTTTTAATGACTAAGTAGTACTCTGTTCATCTCTGTGTCTGTTTTTTGTGCCAGTACCATACTGTTTTGGCTAATTTAGCTTTGTAATATAGTTTGCAATCAGGAAGTGTGATGCCTTCAGTTTTGTTCTTCTTTCTCTGAATTATTTTAGCTGTTCATAGTTTTTTGTGGTTCCATACAAATCCTGCAAATAGGATTATTCCATTTCTGTGAAACCTGCCATTGGAATTTTTATTTTTATTGCATTGAATCTGTAGTATTTGGGTAGTTATGGGTATTTTAACAATATTAATTCTTCCAGTCCATGAGCATGAATAGCTTCTCATTTATTTGTATTTTTTTCTGTTTCTTTGATCAACATCTTATAGTTTTCAGCATACAAGTCTTTCTCCTTGGTTAAATTTATTCCTAGGTACTTTATTATTTTGAATGCTACTACAAATACAGTGGTTTTCTTAATTTCTCTTTCTGATAGTTATTAATATATAGATGCACAGCTAATTATTGAATTTTGATTTTACTAAATTTATCATTTCTGGCTTTTTTGATGGAATGTTTGAGGTTTTCTACATATCATCAGCAAATAGAGACAGTTCTATTTCTTCCTTTTTATATTTGGATGGCTTTTATTTTTCTTGCCTAACTACTCTGACTATAACCTCAAGTGGTATATTGAATAAAAACATGAGTGAAGGCATTTTTGTCTTTTTCCTGATCTTAGAGGAAAGGCTGTTTCATTCTTTCATAATTGAATATGATGCTAGTTGGGGACTTGTCGTCAGTGTTCTTTATTATCTTGAGGTACTTTCCCTTACCCACTTTATTGAGTGTTTTTATTGTAAATAGATGTTGAACTTTTTCAAATGATTTTTCTTCATCTGAAGAGATGATCATAGGCTTTTATCCTTTATATGGTTGTTCTGTTATATCACATTGATTTTACAGATGTTAGACCATTCTTGCATCCCTGGAATAAATTCTACTTGATCATAAAATACAGCCCTTTTAGTGTATCATTGAATTTAGTTTGTTAATGTTTTGTTAAGGATAGTTGCATCTCTTTTCATCAGTTATTGGCCTGTAATATTCTTTTCTTGTGTCCTTACATCACTTTGTAAGGGTATCAGGGTAATACTGACCTCATTAAATGTGTTGAGCAGTACCGGTGGCTTCAGGTTCTGGTATCTCATCTCAAGTGGAGAGCCCAAGAGAAACCTGGGTGTGCGGTAGATGTGCGCAGGGTGGTTTGTGGATCATCAGAGAGAGGACCGGCAGTTTCATCTGTCCCCATCATGACAGGGCAATGTGACTCTGGAGGACGTGGCTGTGTATCTTCCTGGGAGGAATGGAGCCTCCTTAATGAGGCTCAGAGGTGCCAGTATCGTGACGTGATGCTGCAGGTCTTTGAACTTATATCCTCACTGGATGGTAGGTATCCTGGTACCTCTATGCGGGCTTCTCAAGAGTGAAGCCCCGCCCCATCCTCGGTGCCGCGATGCCCCAGCGCCCCTTGTGATAACAATAGGCGTTAGCCAAGGCCGCAAGGGCGTCTGCAAATCGCCTACGGTTGTCTCAGCGGAAACTATATTAACCAGAAGCCTCTGCGCCACAGAGCGGCGGCACTGCTAAGCTGTTTTTGTACGTGCGAGGTCGTCTGGGAGGGACTTCCGGCATCTTTCTCGCTGCGGACATCTTATCGGTCCTTGGTTGACCTGAGTAGAACCTCGGGATCTGTGGTCCAGTTCAGAGGTGACAGAAAGCGAGAAGGCGCGGGAGGAGACCCTGTTCTCGCTACAAAGAGGCTGGGTGGTGGCAGTTCTCGCGAGGATTCCGCCACAATGCCAATCAACAGTGGTGCGCAGTTCCGACGTGAGATCCCTCTGGACTCTACAGTTCTGACTGATGGCGGCCGCAGCAGTGGAACCACGTTGGTTGTTGGCGTGGAGTGGACAAGGAAGAGGCAGCTTCTGAGCAGAGTGTTTCTGTAGCAGTTTCGCACATTCATACTTCCAAGGCAGATTTCATTGACTCAGAAGGCTCATCCTTGTAACTTATGTGGCCCAATCTTGAAAGATGTTTTGCACTTGGATGAACACAAAGAAACACGCCATGGACTGAAACCTTACACATGTGGGGTGTGTGGGAGGCAATTCTGGTTCAGTGCAAACTTTGACCAGCATCAGAAGTTGTACAATGTAGAGAAACTCCTAAGAGATGACAAAGGCAAGACATCATTTGTTACTAACTATAGAGCTTGTGAAGAACCTCTGCTGTCAGAGAAGCCCTTTGCATGTAAGGAGGAGCAGAAGAACTTCCAGGCCAGTTTGGGCAGTCACCAGCTAAAGGCCACCCACAGCAAGAGGAAGACACGGAGTCCTGAGAGTGGGCTGGCTTTGCACATTGGACAGATGCATTACAAGTGCAACGAATGTGGGAAAGCTTTCAGCCGCAAAGCCACACTTGTCCAGCACCAGAGAATCCATACAGGAGAAAAGCCTTATGAGTGCAGTGAATGTGGAAAAGCCTTTAGCCGCAAAGACAACCTTACTCAGCACAAAAGAGTTCACACTGGAGAGATGCCTTATAAGTGTGGCGAGTGTGGCAAACACTTTAGCCATCACTACAACCTAATTGTACACCAGAGAGTTCACAATGGAGCAAGGCCTTACAAGTGCAATGATTGTGGGAAAGTCTTCAGACACAAATCCACACTTGTTCAGCATGAGAGTATCCATACTGGAGAAAATCCTTATATTTGCAGTGACTGTGGAAAGTCCTTTGGCCACAAATACACCCTCATTAAACACCAGAGAATTCATACTGAGGCAAGGCCTTTCAAGTGCATTGAATGTGGGAAACTCTTTAGTCGAAGCTCTGACTTTATTGCACACTAGAGAGTTCACACAGGTGAAAGGCCTTTTGTGTGCAGCAAATGTGGGAAAGATTTCATCAGAACTTCCCACCTTGTTTGGCACCAAAAAGTTCACACTGGAGAGAGGCCATTTGAATGCAATGAGTGTGGGAAATCGTATAGCTTAAGCTCCCACCTCATTAGGCACCAGAAAGTTCATGTTGCAGGAAGGCTTTAGGAGTGCTTTTAACACAGCAGGACTGATGGGAAGAGCTCTGTGACTTCCTGTGGAGAGAGACATCAAATCTTGTGTTGAACCATGTATATCTAGACGTTGACAGTTGAGAGATAGTTTATGAATGCCATGTACAGGGGAAGCTTTCAGAAGCTATGTTGCACTTTCAGACCTGGTCGGGTTCCTTGCTGAATTTTTTAGTATCAGTGCCTGTGGCTGAAAACATCTCAACTCTACCCTAATATCCTCAGGGGGAGGCAAAACTTTGTAGTCTCTCTCTAGTCCCTGGAGGGAATTGTAAGAAACTTGAGTTCCAGAATTCCCTGGTAGTCCAGTGGTTAGAACTCTGTGCTCCTTCTGAGGGCCCAGGTTCAATCGCTTGTTGAGGAAATAAAATCCCACAAGCCATGTGGCCATAAATAAGTAAATGGAAACCTGAGTTAAATGGGGGTCCTCGTTTGCTCCCCTCTGACTGGCAAAGGTGTGGGCACGACCCATCTTTAGCCAAGAGGAACTGAGCTGTGTTTTGGTAACAGAAAAGGTTTACTTTCTTCATGGACTTTGTTGGTTTCACTCTCATGTTATACTTGTAACATTTTTCCAGCTCCAAGTCACCTAACCTGGATAATTATTTGCCTCATGTTGCTCTGGTTTGTGTGATAATAAATACCTTACTATTTAAGCAAAAAAAAAAAAAAAATTAAGAATTTTGGCTCTTTAGAAAACAGTTACAAGAGTTAAAAGATAAGCCACAGACTGGGAAGTAGTACTTGCACATCTCCTATATGATAAAGGACTTGTACACAGAAATATTATAAGATCTCAAAACTTAATGATAAGCGGAAAAACACTTTTAATCAATCAATTAAAAATGAGCAAGATTTAGATTGCACCTCACCAGAGAAGATTTATGGGTAACAATAAGCACACTAAAAGAAGTTCAGCGTCATTAATCATTAGGAAAGTGAAAATTAAAGTCACAATAAGATACCACTACATACCCATCAGAATAACTAAAAAGAATTTAATCGCTAATGTCAAATACTGATAAGGATTTAGAATAACTTCAACTTTTATACCTTGCTGATGGGAGTGCAAAATGGTACAGCCACTTTGGAAAAGAAGTAGTGACTTATATTCTTAAATATATCTTACCGTAGGACATAGCAATCACACTCCATTTCATTTATCCATATTAAATAAAAATACATGTTCACACAAAAACCTGTACTTGAATGGTTATAGCAGCTTTATTCATAATCTCTACAAACTGGAAATTCAATTTCCAAATGGATAGACAAACTGGTATATAATATAATGGGCTTCCCTGCTGGTAACGATGGTAAAGAATCTGCCTGCAACACAAGAAACCTGGGTTCGGTCCCTCGATTGGGAAGATCCTCTGGAGAAGAGAATGGCAACCCACTCCAATAGTCTTACCTGGAGAATTCCATGGACAGAGGAGCCTGGTGGGCTACAGTCAACGGAATTGCAAAGAGTCAGACACAACTGAGCAACTAACACGTTCATGATGGAATATTACACAGCACTATAAAGGGAAGAACTACTGATAGACTCAGCAGCTTGAGTGACTCTCAAGTGCAGTATATTAAATGAAAGAAGGCTACCTGCAGTATAATCCCATTTATATGATATCTTGAAAAGGAAAGACCATGGAACTAAAGAACAGGGCCTGGAGTTGGGAGATGGGTTTGGCTATAAAGAGGCGTAAAGAAATTTTGTGGAATGACGAAACTGTTTTATATCTTGATTGTAACATGACTTGTGCATTAGTCAAAACTTGTGGAACTCACTAAAAATGGTGATTTTTTTTTCTTTTTTTACTGTTTGTAAATAATATATTAATTTAAAAAGTGTGCTGGGGATGGGGCAAAAAACATGTATTGGATTTTGTGGTATGCTAAGTTTCTTTTCTACCTTGAATTCAAGTGAAAGAATTTACAATGACAGTATTTTATTTCTTAAAGATCATCTGTAAATCCAGATAATTTTTTGCCTCACAACTCTTTTGTTGCCTTTTTGTTCGTAGTTCTCTTGTATAAGTGATAGGTTCACAATTTTCATATATAAATGACTATTCACATGAGTAGCTAAATTTGTAAACAGTATTATGACAAGTGGGGCTTTCCAGGTGGCACGGTGGTAAAGACTCCACCTACCAATGCAGAAGATGCAAGAGACACTGTTTGAATTCCTTGGCCAGGAAGATCTCCTGAAGTAGGAAAATGGCCACAGACTCAGTATTCTTGCCTGGAAAATCCCGTGGACAGAGGAGCGTGATGATTTACTGTCCACAGAGTCTCAAAGAGTGGGACACGAATGCAGCTGAGCACACACACACATGACAAGTATAGCTTTTGATTTCTTAGCTTTTCAGTGTTTATATTTAGGAATATATAGTTGATTTCCCATTTTTAATCTTTTTCCATTTTATCTTTGATGAACAGTCTACTCTGCTTGACTGTTTTTGTTTTAACATCTTCGTAATATGATCTTTAGCTAATGTAACAAAGGTTGTAGAATCCTATTCAGAATTTTAGTGGCTGTCTATTCACTGAAAGTATAGTGCAGGTTGCTAGGTGCGGCTTTCATTTGCTTTTTGAATTCCAACTACACTGTGGAAGCTACCTTTGTCACCAAATGACTTAAAACTAGTGCATGTTCTAATCTATGAATTCCCAAGTTGTTTCTCCACCATTTCCTATGAACAATGTCTGATAATCCATTAGCATTTAAAACTTGCTCTGAGTCATTTCTATAATCAATCAGCAACAACAACAAAAACAAGATTAATGAAGCTTATCTTTGTTATAGGAAGACTAGAGATAAAAAAATACACACACATATATATGTAAATACACACACATATATATAATTCCATTAAAAGTGTTTTTTTTTTAATTTTTATTTTTTAGTTTGTTTTGCTTTACAATACTGTACTCATTTTGCCATACNATGCCATGATCTTCGTTTTCTGAATGTTGAGCTTTAAGCCAACTTTTTCATTTCCTCTTTCACTTTCATCAAAAGGCTCTTTAATTTTTCTTCATTTTCTGCCATAAGGGTGGTGTCATCCGCATATCTGAGGTTATTGATATTTCTCCCGGCAATCTTGATTCCAGATAACTCCCCCCTTTATTTCGGGGGCAGGTTTATTATGCTTTTATCTTAGTCTGAATGTGGTAGTAACTTTCCCTAAAAATTTTTAATGAGAAAAGTGACTTTATTTTACATTTTTGCAAATTTCTTTGATGTCTGACTAATATAGGACAGTTGGATTTTCTAATCTGCTTTTGCATTCTGTTTGTTGTGATGTTATTATGTTTTAAATGTATGAAGAAATCTGACCTCACATGGGTAAAAAGTTGTCAAAGAGAGGAAGATTTAATAATTTCACATAATTGTAGATATTCTTTGATATTATAGCAAAAATTTAAAATGTTCCTTAACATTCTAATGCTGGAGTATAAATCAGTGGATTTTTTTTGTATTGTTGCCTCTCTTCTACGGAGAAGGGAATGGCACCCCACTCCAGTACTCTTGCCTGGAAAATCCCATGGACGGAGAAGCCTGGTAGGCTGCAGTCCATGGGGTCGCGAAGAGTCAGGCACGACTGAGCAACTTCACTTTGACTTTTCACTGTCATGCATTGGAGAAGGAAATGGCAACCCACTCCAGTGTTCTTGCCTGGAGAATCCCAGGGACAGGGGAGCCTGGGGGGCTGCCGTCTATGGGGTCGCACAGAGTCGGAGAAGACTGAAGTGACTTAGCAGCAGTAGCAGCAGCAGCTCTCTTGGAAGTTAAATAGATTTTTACCCATTATGATTTTATCACTTCATGTACTAGACATTGGAAAATATTAATTCACTGAATTATATTGTTCTTCCATTTCCTCTATGTATCCCTAACAATTCATATTTGTGATTTGCCACTTATTTCATGAGAAGAAGTTAAGTATTGGAAAACAGAATCTCATGATAATTCATAGACACAAGTTTTGCAAAATTTCAGTGTTCACTTCAAACTAAAATTTTATCATTGGAAACGTATTTTCGGTTGGAGTTCTTGAAGTAACAAGTTCACTGGATTTATTTTCAGTTCCTAGGTTAGAATAACCATTGTCTGTCAACTCTTTTAAGTAAAAATATCGTTCTATGAAAAAAAGCCAACTAGTTCAGCCCACCATTCAAATATTTGTACAAGTGCATTTCCTTAAGATAACCATCATGCCTTAGTATATAGCAGAAGTGCTTTATGCATACTTGCATTGTGTCATGCAGAATAAAGATTTTGGTTTGTGGGTCAAGATTTAATATTTTTACTACTTTATCAGAAGCATTCTTAGATAATGCCATATAGTTCATTTCTGCTGGTTTCGTTTTAATAGAGATTTGTGCCACATGCCTTGATTCATACTAAAACTACAGCTTTACCCACTATTCCTTTTACCCCATTAGTACAAATGTCAGCATAATGAAAATGCATATAATATCTTAGTTGTGTTACCAAAATAGTTTTGACCTCTCGGATCCCTTGGGGTAAGCAGAGCACACTTTGAGAACTGCTGATCTGGAGACCATGATAAAACACATCCAGATAACAAGGAAACGTCTAAATCCTTCAAGAAGTGAGTCGAGCATCATAGTGCTTCATGAACAAAAAGGTCATATAGAGTAATGAAATTGTGGGGCAGGATGCCTTCTTATGGTAGAAAGGGGCTTTGAAACCAGCTAGCAAAAGTAGTAGTATTTCAATAGGTAGGAAAAAAAATGTTAACAGATCAAAAATTTACATGTAAATACTCTTGAGTTATTTAAATTCAGAGTTTCCTATTTTTGAAAAATTTTATACTTCTTTTGTAGTTAGCCTTAAATTATGTACAATAATGGAGGAGAGATAATAGATGCTCTGGTTAGTGATTTTAATGGTTGACCAATTCTTAGTATTTAGTGTGCTTCATAATGATGACTTACTTTGCAATAAGTTTGCTATGCTAGTTGTCTTATATAAGCTAAAATTAAAACATCTTAGCATATACCACATGGAGCACAGTGAAAAAGAATAGCAAAAATTAAAAACTGGTGATGGAAAATTCATAAAATTTAACATGAAATGTTTATTTTTTTTACTCAGTGCATGTTAAAGCTTGTGGCTGTTTGACCCTTTGTATAAATAAATACTGAAATGGATAGTATTGTTTTATTTCAGGAAAATATCTAAGGCAAAAGAGAATTGATTTTCAGCTTCCCTATGACATTCTTTGGCAGTGGAAACATAATCAGGTATGAATTTATCTTACCATATTTTATTCTTTTTTTTTTTTTTTTGCAGTTTTGTTTAGTTATTTTTTACTTTACAGTATTGTATTGGTTTTGCCATACATTGACATGAATCCGCCATGGGCATACATGTGTTCCCCATCTTGAACCCCCCTCCCACCTTCCTCCCCAGATATTTCATTCTTAAGTGCTCAGTGGGGGAGAGGGAGATGCAAGTCTTTTTCTCTGCCTCCTTGTTATGCTCTCATCTTAGGAAATACGGAGAAGTGTCCCTGTGAAGGTCAGAGACTAAGAAAAATGAATTTGCATCCATATTTAATATGACCTATTTGCCTTTACTCATAACTTCAAAATAGCAGTAAGTTCCTGCTTCCTTAGGAAACCTTCAGTTATTATTCTGGACTTTTATTTTGGTAGCAAAAATTCTGTTCTGTAAGAATCCTGTTTGATGCAGATCTCAAGAGAATTTAGATGTACTGCCAGCAGCATTAAGAAATTTCAGGCTTTATTTTTGTTGGCTCCTTCCCATCAGTTTGAAATTCATTTTTCACATACAAAAGAGAGTCTCCTACCAAAGGAAACGGAAAATATTTAATACTCTTGTACTTTTAAATATATTGGGAACTAAAACTGGGAAGGTGCTGTTTTACTCTCTTACTTACCTAATTGAAAAGTTCCCCCAGTAATTTTCATGTTTAGCAAAAGCCCCCACAATCCATATTGGGAACTACCATTGCGAAATAGAAAGTCATGCAAATGAGGTAAATAGGCTCCTGAGTTTTGCCAAAATTCCACCAAAGTTTAATCTTGGAAAGCCAAAAGCAGTGGACATTCCCATCTGCATTCTCTTCTTTGATGGTCTTTCCTGAATTTTAAGAGGGTCAGTATGTTAGATATTTGTCTCAGAGAGTCATAACAATAAAGAAGATAGTGTTTTGACTTACTGTACCCACTGAAAAATGATGGTGGGATTATTCTTATAGATTAATACACTCTAGCTTAAACAGCTTAAACCAAGCTCCTGTTTGTTTCTTTGTTTTTTGGTACTGTCTTCTATTAGTAAAACACTCACAGACTGACTAATACATTTTTTTTCCTAATGCATTCTTTATTGCAATATGAGAACACCATTATCCTGCCTGCCATCTCCCCTTTGTTCACTGAATTAATTGCCTTAATTAAAATGTAAAATGTGTTTTCCCACAACACTCACCCTGAAAAAGCCAGGATACTTATCTTTTTCATATCATATACCTACCCTACCCATCTGAACAAGCCCTAAGCAAGTTTTCCTTTCTTTTCATAGAGGGAAATAAAATCTTAATTTATCCAAATGAATAGCTTTAATCTGCAGTGTGATAATCACTTAAATCTGTCCAATAACTTGCTGAAGAAACATCTAACAAAAAATCCATTTTCTTTAATCTACTTATGATTGCTTCTGTTGAATATAGTTCTTTTACCCTAGTCTGGTAAGTCACCATTTATTCCAGGGTAAAAAGTGATCACACCTCAAATGTATCCAACCCAGAAAGTAAGTGTTTCCATATGGGCAGAGTACATGGATAATTTCTTTATTTTTAGTGATTTATACTGTTTTCTGGCATTTGAAGTTGAATGCTATATCGGGATTTTTCTGTTTTTTCTTCTAGCTGTACAAGAAACCAGATGTCCCACTATATAAAAAAATTCGTTCAAGTGAGTAAAATGGGAGCTGTTTTTTCTGCCTCCATACCATCAGTGTTCTCAGCCTGGCACTTAAAAATTACTCTATATGTTCACAAACTATTCTTTGCTGTCTTCTCTCAAGATGTCTACGTTGATGTCAAACCCCTTTCTGGTTATGAGGCTACCACTTGTAACTGTAAGAAGCCAGATGATGACACCAAAAAGGGCTGTGTGGATGACTGCCTCAATAGGTACTGTACTAAACTAATTCTATAAGCACAGGCTTTAAAATCTGTAAGATACTTCATTTAGGGGAATTCCCTGGTGGTCCAGTGTTTAAAACTCTGTGTTTTCACTGTCAAGGGCCTGAGTTCAATCCCTAGTTGGGGAACTAAGATTCCACAAGCCATGTGGTGTGGCCAGAAAAAAAAAGACTTCATTTAAAGGAAAAGGTTAAGTAGACTCTTTGATTTCCTCTCAAGAAATCAAAAATGATATATGAAACCTAGCTGATAGACTGTCTTGGTCTGCTTGGGCTGCTATAATAAACTATCGTAGACTTAAATAATAGAAATATATTTCTCACAATTCTGGAGGCTGGGAAGTCCATGGTGAAATTGTCAGCAGATTCAGTGTCTGGTGAGGACCCACTTCCTATCTTATAGACAGCTGCCTTCTCCCTGAATACTCACATGGCCTCTCCTCAGTGCATGCTCGTGGTAGAAAGATACTTCTCTCTCTTCCTCTTCTTAGAAGGCCACTAATCCAATTATGAGGGCTTCTCTGGTGGCCCAGTGGTAAAGAATCCACCTGTCAATTCAGGAGCTACAGGAGAGGCAAATTTGATCCCTTGGTCAGGTAGATCCCCTGAAAAAGGCAATGGCAACCCACTCCAGTGTTCTTGCTTGGAGAATCCCAGGGACGGGGGAGCTTGGTGGGCTGCTGTCTGTGGGGTCACACAGAGTCGGACACAGCTAAAGCAGCTTAGCAGCAGCAGCCAGTATTCTTTCCTGGAAAATCCCATGAACAGAGGAGCCTGATGGGCTATGGGGTTGCAAAAGAGTCAGACAGGACTGAGGGATTAAACAACAACAATCCCATTACAAGGTTCTCACCTTCATCAGCTAATAAGACCTATTCACCTCCCAAAGCCCCTACTTCCAAATAGCATCACACTGAAGGCTAGAGCTTCAACTCAATTTTGAGGGGACATATTCAGCCCAAAACATGGGCTAAATAGAGTAATGGGAAGCAACATCATCTAGAGTCTTATGTACTCCGGTTTAAATCCTCTTACTGCTATGAGACCTAAGGAAAGTTCTTTAACCTCTCTAATAAAAATAATACTAGTAGAAGATCATAATACATTTTGGGGGAAACTAAGTTGATAGACATTAGGATATAGAAGATATGTTAATACACATGATGATTGAGTCAGTGATGCTAATGAGAGATAATAAGGCTGTTGTCAGAGATAGGAAGTGTGAGTTCTTAGTGAAATTGAGATTTCAAAATGAAAATGTCTAATTGAGATAAAAGATTATATTAACCTAAGCAGATAGGTAGCAAAGGAGAATTAATGAACTTCCCATCAATGTTCCTGTTCTAGATAGCTTTCCTAAACAGATAGCTGCTTCTCCAATTTTGATCTCTAGTCAGCTGTCTTGTGGGCTGAGGGAATCAATGTTTTTGCTTTAATGTGCCAGTTGGGAAATTCTACCTTACCTACATCACTGTAAATTTTCATCTTGTCATTGTACATACATACAATTGTACATAGTAGTAGTAGTAGCTTGGTGATTTAGGTAGTTGATGTTTTATGCAGATTATTTTCACTCTCAAGTATTTTATATATATGCTTTGATGTATCATTGTAATCCATAAGTTCATCCTTTTTAGATTGATGTCACAGCTTGCCATTCTTCTGTTGTTCATTATTCAAATTACTTTTAATATTTTGCTATTAAAAATTATACTACTATGAAACTGTGTAACATACATATATATGTATACATATATATATGTAATTCTTACTCTATACTTTCTGATAGCTCTCGTAAAATACTTCGTTAACTTTTGGTATCACCACCAATATATATTTATGTCTCCTTAGTTCCACCTCCTTTAGTTACTGACATCTAACTTTATTTCTAGTGCTTTAGTATTTCATTGGTTTACTATTTGAGAGTATCATATGTCCTTAAAGTTGTTTAAATGTGCATCTCTTTAGATGCTAACATTTCTGTGCTTTTTTGTATGATATTTTATTTATTGTATGTGAAATTAATATAGCTGCCTCATTGCTTATTTCCTTTTTTCTTTTGATAGTTCAGGAACTTGTTGTTTAATTGCTTAGTTGTATCTGACTCTTTTGTGATCCCATGGACTGTAGGCCACCAGGCTCATCTGTCCATGGGATTTCCCAGGTAAAAATATTGGAGTAGGTTTCCCTTTCCTTCTTCATCGGTTGGGTCCTTCCCAACCCAGGGATTGAACCAGAGTCTCCTGAATTGGCAGGATTCTTTACCACCAAGCCACCCTGGAAGCCCTCGATTATTCTTAGTGTAGAAATAAATATGTTAGTGTTTGCCCAGGATGCTTAACTGGACAATTAACTTATTAATTTACAAGAAGCATCAGTGTTTGCAATTTGACTTGGATATTTTCAGTATTATTAACTTTTGAATTTAGACATTATTACCTTGTTAATAACTTTGTTAACCAATCTAACCTTATTAAAATAAAAATTAATTTTATGCCTTTTTTTGGCTGCACTGGGTCTTAGTTGCAGCATATGGAATCTTTTAGTTGCAGCGCATAGGATCTTAGTTGCAGGATGTTGAATCTTTTTAGTTGCACCATGAGAAAACTCATTTGCAGCATGTGGGATCTAGTTCCCTGGCCAGGGATCAATCCCTAGGCCCCCTTCATTGGGAGTGCAGAGTGTTAGTCTCTAGACCAATAGAGAAGTCCCTTTGAATTCATTTTTTAAATTACTATTTTAAAAAATGGGTTCATATAGATGATATGTAGTGTTAATTGACATATAATTATTCCTTTTCTTTCTAGAATGATCTTTGCTGAGTGTTCCCCCAATACTTGCCCCTGTGGTGAGCAATGCTGTAATCAGAGGATACAGCGGCATGAGTGGGTGCAATGTCTAGAACGATTTCGAGCTGAAGAAAAAGGCTGGGGAATCAGAACCAAAGAACCCCTAAAAGCTGGGCAGTTCATCATTGAATACCTAGGAGAGGTTGTCAGCGAGCAGGAGTTCAGGTACAGTGGTAAATCATACTCCAGGAAAATGGCAGAGGTACCAGATTAGAATGGAAAATGAAATATTTGAAGTTTACTTTCAACTTAATCATTAACTGGGTTTTAATCATTTCTTTCCTCTTTAGGAACAGGATGATTGAGCAGTATCATAATCACAGTGACCACTATTGTCTGAACTTGGATAGTGGGATGGTGATTGACAGTTACCGTATGGGAAATGAAGCCCGATTCATCAATCACAGCTGTGACCCAAATTGTGAAATGCAGAAATGGTAAGAAAACAAGGGTTTGGAATGCTTATACTTTGTTTTCTTTATAAGTGATATTATTATTATGTTAGTATTCGGTAGACTATAGGCATAGTTTATGCATTGTATGATTTTGAGTCATTGGTAATGATCCTGGCTTTAAAAATCACCTTTTCTTATTCATATTTTGTTGCCTTAATATTTGCCATTATAGATTTGTTTCTTTGCTGTAAGTCTTATATTTTTTTAATTATTTATGTATTATGGAAAAAAAAAAAAGCTAAGGGCTTACTCTTGTGCCACACCCCTTTCAATTTACGTTAAGTGCTGCATGCTTTATTATTTTGGATGTTGTTTTTCATAAGTTATGTTTTCTGTTTCTTAGTTTTTGTTCTTGAGGAAGTTAAGCCTCAGTTTTCTTATCTGTAAAATGCAAAAATAACAGCATGTAACCAATGGACTTATCTGTAAATAAAACTGAGTTTTCCAAAAATAAAAAAATTAAAAATTAAAAGAAAACAAGGGAAGGTGAACCCAGCAGAGCAGAAAGTATTGAGGACATCCTGAGATTGATCTTAATAATCAGCTTATACAAAGCAGCTCAGGCAGTTCTCTGTTATGACAGATCCTCCCAGATAGAGAGTAAGCTCGTATTATTTCTTCACATTCAACCTAACTACTCCCAGAAGAATGTAATATTTATTTATGTGTGTACATATATGATAATACCTACTATATACTGACTGCTTACTATATACCAAGCACTGCTACATGGTTTTTATATCCATGCATTTAGCATGTTTATCACATCTTCACTGGATTTGTCACAATGACAAGTAAAAATAAGTGAGATAGATTAGAATCTAATCTAGAATGAAAAAAATACACCTAAAAAATCTCACCTTTTGAAATGGCACACACTCTGTCTATAGAGTGTGTTGTTGTTGTTGTTATTGTTTAGTTGCTAAGTTGTGTCCAACTCCTTTGCAACCCAATGGACTGTAGCCCGCCAGGCTCCTCTGTCCATGGTATTTAAAAAATTTAAAAAAAGAAAGAAATTCAGAAAAGATAACATGATAGGGGAGGATTCTAAGAAAATGAGAGAGTAGGAAGCGACAGGAATCTATCTCCCTTTAGACAATTGCACTAGCAGAATCTGTCTGATAAAACTGTTTGGAACTCTGGAATCTGTTGAAGGCTTATAATGTCCAGGAGATGTTTTAGATGGTCAGTTGTGGTTCATTTCAGTCAGTTTGAACTCTTAACTCAGTAGCAGCTACTCATCCCTACCTCCAGGCAGGCAGCTGTGCAAGTATTCCTGGAATAGCTTGCATACAGCTTGCAGATGCTAGGGTGGATAAAAGGGGCCCCTTTCTCCAAATACTGAATATCTGTACTCTGATTGCTGATTCTGATTACAAAGGTGCACACAAAGAAGCAGGCAGCCACTGTTGTACCTCCCACTGTTGCAAATCCCTCTCCCTCCAGCTATAATGACTTTTAGGAGATTTTAAGGTACCCTCTTTTGCCCGCCTTCATTTTTCATTTTTTAGGACAGAAATTAAAGACTTAACACATGCCAAAACAATTACATATGTTGGGGAATATAGTCAGTCACATATCCAAGGGAAGGATCAGAAAAGACATAAGACACTAGGTTTACACTTGAGGCTGATCCTTGAAACAGGAAAATAATAATAACAAAAAACAGCAAATAGGAAAAGGGAAAATCTAATTCCCAAGTTACCACATTACTCAATTCAGATGTCCAGTGTTCAGAAAAATCACAAGGAATATAAAGACATTAGAAAATATGGCCCATTCAGAGAAAAAAAAAAAATAACAGTAATTCAGTAGAATCTGTCCCTAAAATGGGCTAATGGCAGACACATAAGACAACACTTTTAAACGATTGCCCTGATGATGCTTAAAAAACTAAAGGAGGCTGATTTACGTCAATGTATGGCAAAATGAATACAGTATTGTAAAGCAAAACAAACAAAAAAAAATAAAAATTAATTAAAAAAAAAAAAAAAAAAANGTAGAATCTGTCCCTAAAATGGGCTAATGGCAGACACATAAGACAACACTTTTAAACGATTGCCCTGATGATGCTTAAAAAACTAAAGGAGGCTGATTTACGTCAATGTATGGCAAAATGAATACAGTATTGTAAAGCAAAACAAACTAAAAAAAATAAAAATTAATTAAAAAAAAAAAAAAAAAAACTAAAGGAAATTTTCATGAGAAAGTCATGAAACTGATATGAAAAAAATGGAAATATCAATAAAGAGATAGAAAACCTAAAAAGAAACCAGAAAGGAATTCTGGAACTGAAGAAGTATAATAATTGAAATGAAAATTTTACTAGATGGATTCAGACGCAGGTTTGGACAGGCAAGAGAAAAAATCAGTGAACTTAAAGATGAGGTGAAGTGAAAATCACTCAGTCATGTCTGGATCTTTGCGACCCCTTGGACTATGCAGTGCATTAAATTCTCTAGGCCAGAATACTGAAGAGCGTAGCCATTCCCTTCTCCAGGGATCTTCCCAACCCTGGTATCAAACCCAGGTCTCCCACACTGCAGGCAAATTCTTTACCCGCTGAGCCACCAGGGAAGCCCAAGAATACTGGAATAGGTAGCCTATCCCTTCTCCAGCGGATCTTCCCAACCCAGGAATTGAACTGGGGTCTCCTGGATTGTAGGTGGATTCTTTACCAGCTGAGCTACCAGAGCAGCCCACAGGACAATATAAATTATTAAGCCTGAGGAAAAAGATAAAGATTGAAGAGGAGAGAGCTCTAAGCGGCCTTTGGGATACCATCAAGCAGAACAACCATATGTATTGTGGATGTCCTGGAGGGAGAAAACAGAAGCAAGAGAAAATATTTGAAGAGATAATGGTTGAAAACCTACAAAATTTCATGAATGATATGAATATAAATACCCAGGGTACTTAACAAACTCCAAGTAAGATGAACTCAAGATGAGACACATACCAAGACATATTAAAATCAAACTTTCAAAATATAAAGAGCAAGTCTTGGAATCACCCCAAGACAAACAATCGTTACACACGGTGACATTTTGGAGGCTAGAAGATAGTGGGCCTGTATATGTAGTGTGATAAAAGAACATGTCAACCAGGATTCCTATATGTAGCAAAGCTATCCTTCAGAAGTGAGGAGGAAATAAAAACATTCCCAAATAAACAAAACATGAGGGACTTTTTGAGTGCTAGAATTACCCTGCAAAAGTACTCAATGGTCTCCTCCAAAATGAACTTACAGGACACCAGACAGTATTTCCATGCCATATGGAGAAATAAAGATCTTAATAAAGGTAAATACATGGGCAATTATAAAAGCTAGAATTAATTTGACAATGTTTTTTAGCTTTACTCTTTTTTTACACAGTTTAGGAAACTAATGCACTTAGTGGAATTGTTAGTTAATTTTTTGTGCACATAATATAAAGATGTAATTTTGTGACATCTGGAAGGAGTAGAAATGGCTGTAAAGGAGTAGTGTTTTTTTATGTTATTCAAGTTAAGCTACTATAAATAAAATTATAGTTTTATAACTTAAGGATGTTCAGTGTAATCCTCATGATAACCACAGTGCAATACCTACAGACATGTACAAAAAGAAATGCAGGAAGAATGTAAACATTTCACTCCAAAAAATTAACTAGACACACTAGAAAGCAGGAATTCAGGCAAGGAGGGACAGAAACCTCTAGGGCATATAGAAAATAAATTGTTCAGTGATAAGTAACTCCTTATCACTAATTAATTTAAAGGTAAATGGATTAAACTCTCAAAAAGTGAATTAGATTCAGCATCATTTATGATAAAAAAAAAACTACAAAGTGGGTAAAAGAATGTATCTCAACATAATAAAAGGTGAATGTGACAACCAACAGGTGAAAAATTGAAAGCTTTTCCTCTGGAATGAAGAATAAAACCAAAACAAGGATGTCCACTCCTACTACTTCCGCAACATAATACTGCAAGTTTTACCCAGATGAGGTAGCTGCTACTGCTGCTGCTAAGTCACGTCAGTTGTGTCCGACTCTGCAACCCTATAGGTGGCAGCCTACCAGGCTCCGCCGTCCCAGGGATTCTCCAGGCAAGAACACTGGAGTGGGTTGCCATTTCCTTCTCCAATACATGAAAGTGAAAAGTGAAAGTGAGGTCTCTCAGTCATGTCCAACTCTTCACGACCCCATAGACTGAAGCCTACCAGGCTCCTCCGTCCATGGGATTTTCCAGGCAAGAGTACTTGAGTAGGATGAGGTAGGCAAAAAAAAAAATTAAGTAAAAGGCATCCAGTTGAAAAGGAACAAGTAAAACTGTCTATTTGCAAATGACTATAGACTATTCTACTNCTCTCAGTCATGTCCAACTCTTCACGACCCCATAGACTGAAGCCTACCAGGCTCCTCCGTCCATGGGATTTTCCAGGCAAGAGTACTTGAGTAGGATGAGGTAGGCAAAAAAAAAAATTAAGTAAAAGGCATCCAGTTGAAAAGGAACAAGTAAAACTGTCTATTTGCAAATGACTATAGACTATTCTACTATATGTATAATATAAAAAATTACATATAGAAAAAATATTATTTGCAAACAGAATTACATGTAGAAAACCCCAAAAACTCCCATCAGAAAACCTTTTAGAACTGAAAATTTATTGAAGTTTCAGGAGACAAAATATAAAAATCAATTGCATTTTCATATATAAGTAACTATCAGAAATTTAAAAACAATTTTTTTGCAATAGCATCAAAAAGAATAAAATACCTAGGAATAAATTTACCCAAGGAAGTAAAAGACCTGTACACTGAAAACTGTAAGCTAGTAATGAAAGCTTACAGGAGACATAAAAGATACTCTGTGCTCATGGATTTGAAGAGTTATTACTGCTTAAATGTCTGTACTATACAAAGCATCCTACAAATTCAGTACAATAAAAATAAAATTCCAATGGCACTTTTCTCAGAAGTAGAATAATCCTAAAATTTAGGTGGAACCACAGAAAAAAATCTCAAATAGTCAAAACAGTCTTGACAAAGAACAAAGTTGAAGGCATCATACGTCCTGATTTCATACTATAACAAAGCTATAGTAATCAAAACAGTATGCTACTGGCAGAAAAACAGATACATAGATGAATGGAATAGAATAGAGAGCCCAGAAATAAACCCATGCATGTGTGGCCAATTGATTTATGGCAGAGGAGCCAAGAATATACAATAAGGAAAGGGCAGTCTCTTCAATAAAGGGTGTGTGGGAAAACTGGACAGCCACATGCAAAAGAATGAAATTGGATCACTGTCTTTCAACACAGAGATCAATTTAAAGACTTAAATGTAAGACCTAAAACCATGAAATTCCTAGAAAAAAAACAGAGGATAAGCTCCTTGTCATCAGTTTTCACAATGATATTTTTGTTTGTTTTAACACCAGAAGTAGGGCATGAAAAGCAAAAATGAACAAGTGAGACTGGTCAGACTAAAATGTTTCTGTACAACAATGGAAACCATAAACAAATGAAAAAGCAGCCTACAGAATGGGAGAAAATATTAGCAAGTCTAGTAAGGTGTTAATATTCAAAATATATAAGGAAAGCATACAAGTCAATAGCAAAATAGAAAATCCAATTAAATATAGTTGGAAAATCTGAATATACTTTTATTTTTATTTTTTTTTTATTTAACACTTTTATTGAGTACATTCTATGTTTTGTGTACAATGCTATNTTTTTTATTTTTTGGCCATGACACATAGCGTGTGGCATCTTAGTTCCCAGACCAGGGATTGAACCCACGCCCCCTGCATTAGCAGTGCAGAGTCTTAACCACTGAACCAAAACTGGCACATTGAGACACTGATTTCTGTTTGTTTGAGTTTTAGGCCACACTGCATGATTTGTGGGATCTTAACTCCCCAACCAGGTCAATAGGTTTTTATTTATTTATATTTTTGGCTGTGCCGGGTCTTTATTGCTGCACAGGCTTTTCTCTAGTTTTGGTGCACAGGAGCTACTCTCTCGTAGCAGGCTTCTCATTGTGGTGGCTTCACTTCTTGTGGAACATGGGCTCTAGGCTGTGCAGGCTTCAGTAGTTGTGACTTGTAGGCTCAGTAGTTGTGGCTCATGGGCTCTAGAGCACAGGCCCAGTAGTTATGGCTCATGGGGTTAGTTGCTTCACGTCATTTGGGATCTCCACGGATCAGAGATTAAACCCATGTCTCCTGCATTGGCAGATGGATTCTTTACCACTGAGCTACCAGGGAAGTCCCCACTAGATTTTAAAGATAGATATGATAGAAAGTATCTTCTCTAACCACAACAGATGCAAGTTAGAAAATCAGTAACATAAAGGAAACTGGAAAACTCATGAAACTTTAGAAAGTCACAAACTTTTAAACAACCAGTTGGTCAGAGAAGAAATCACAAGGGAAATTATTAAATACTTAGAGATGAATGAAAATATTATAAAGTACCAAAAACCTATGGGTTGCAGCAGTAGCAGCACTATGTGGGAATTTTATAGCTATAAATGCTTACATTAAAAAATAAGAAAGAGCTCAAATTAACAACCTAACTTTACAACTTAGAGTGGAAGTGTTAGTCGCTCATTTGTGTCAGACTCTAGGTGACCCCATGGATGCCAGGTTCCTCTGTCCATGAAATTCTCCAGGCAAGAATACTAGAGTAGGATCCATTCCCTTCTCCAGGGGATCTTCCCAACCCAGGGATTGAACCTGGGTCCCCTGCATTACAGGCAGATTCTTTACCATCTGAGCCACCAGGGAACCCCACTTTACAACTTAATGACCTAGAAAAAGAGCAAACTGAATCTAAAGTTAGGGCTGGAGAACCCCATGGACAGAAACTTGGCAGGCTACAATCTGTAGGGTCACAAAGAGCTGGGCACTACTAAAGCAACTTAGCACCACACAACACAAATCTGAAGTTAGCAAAAGGAAGGAAGTAATAAAGATGAGAATGAGAACAGAGATAAATAAAATCTAGAATAGAAAAACGATAGAGAAAATCAATGAAACCAAAAGTTGGTTTTTCAAAAAGATAAACCTTTAGCTACAAGGATGAAGAAGAAAGGACTCAAATTGCTAAACTCATAAGTGGGGACATTACTACCAATTCTACGGAAATGGAAAAGATTAAAAGAGAATGCTATGAGCAGATGTACACCAAAAAATCTGATAACCTAGTTGAGATGGACAAGTTTCTAGAACCACAAAACCTACTATGGCTAAATCATGAAGAAATAAAAAATCTGAATAAACTTGTAACTAACAAATGTATTGAATCAGTAATCAAAAATCTCCCAACAAAGAAAAGCCCTTGACTTGATGGTTTTACTGGTGAATTCTATCGAATTAGTACCAATTCAAATTTCTCCAAAAAATTGA
Organism: Neotragus moschatus; assembly: GCA_006410615.1. Classification (NCBI taxonomy): domain Eukaryota; kingdom Metazoa; phylum Chordata; class Mammalia; order Artiodactyla; family Bovidae; genus Neotragus; species Neotragus moschatus. Next base: position 98,964 of record SJYA01000545.1, on the reverse strand, counting down.
AGGAAACACCTTCTAATTTACTGTATGAAGCAAGCATAATCCTGATACCAAAGCTTAGCAAAGACTCCCCAAGAAAACTACAGACCAATACCTATTATGAACATTGATGCAAAAATCCTCAGCAAAATACTAGCAAGCAATTCACCAGCATATTAAAAGAATTGTGCCCAGTGACTGTGGAATTTCATCCTGGAAGGCAAGGATTGTTCAGCATAGGAAAATTGATCAGTGCGATACACTACCTCAGGAAAGGAAAGGAGAAAAGAAGTTACATGGTCATCTCAATTGATGGAGGAAAAAAGCATTTGACAAACTTCAACTCCCTTTTCATGATAAAGATACTCAACAAAATAGAAATAGAAGGACTGCCTTAACATAATAAAAGCCATATATGAAAACTCGGTAGTGAAAGACGGAAAGCTTTTCCTCTAAGATCAAGAACAGGACAAGGATACCCACATTCACCATTTTATGCAAAATAATATTAGAAGCTCAAACCAGAAGAAAATTAGACAAGAGATATAAAAGGCATCCAAATTGGAAATAGAGAATAAAATTATCTTTGTTTGCATATTGTATGGCCTTCTATAGTTGCATTTGTATATATAAACATTGAGCATTTTGAAAAGGAAATTATAAAAACAGTTCCATTTGCAGTATCATGAAAAAGAATGAAGTACTTAAAATTAACTTAATGAGGTGAAAGAATTGTACAATGAAAGCTATAAAACATTGTTAAAGACATAAATGAATGGTAACACATCTCATGTTCATAGATAAGGTTTGATTTTATTAAAATGGCACTCTTACCCAAAGTGATCTACAGAGTCAGTGTAATTCCTATCAAAATCCCCATGACATTTTTTTTCAGAAATAGAAAACCTATCTGAAAACTCATATGGAATCTCAAAGGACCCCCCCCCATAACCAAAATAGTCCTTAAAAAGAGCAGAAGTAAAGGATTCACACTTAATTTGAAAGCTTACTACAAAGTTAGAGTAATCAAAGCAGTATGTATGGTATAGGCATAAAGACAGGCATATAGACCCATTAAATAGAATAAAGAACCTTGAAATAAACCCCTACATGTATGGTCAAGCAATCTTTTACAAGTGTGCCAAAACCGTTTATTGAAAAAGGGATACTCTTTTCAGTAAAAGATGCTAGGAAAAGTCAGTATCCACCTGCAGAAGTATGAAGTTGGCCCCCTACCAAACACTGCACAAAAATTAATTGAAACCAATCAAGAACCTAAATGTAAGACCTAAAACAATAAAACTTGAAGACATAGAACAAAAGTTTCACAACACTGGACTTGGAAATAATTTTTTAGGTATGACACCAAAGGCACAGGTAGGTAACCAAAGAAAAAATAAATTGAACTTCATAAAAAAATTAAAAGATACTATACACAGAATCAAAAGGCTGCGCACAGACTGGGAGAAAATATTTGCAAGTCATATATATGATAAGGTATTAGTATCAAGAATATATAGAGAACCCCTAAAACTCAACAACAAAAACATAACCCAATTCAGAATGGACAGAGAACTTTAATATATTAATATATTTCTCCAAAGAAAATATGCAGATGGCCAATAAACAAAAAGATATTCAAAATGACTGATCATTAAGGATATACAATTCAAAACCATAAGATACTACCTCACACCCTCAGAATAGCTACTGTGGAAATGACAGAAAACAATAAGTATTGACAAGGATGTTAAGAAATAGGAACCCTTGTACTCTATTGGAAATATAAAAATGATATATCCACAGTGGAAAAGGGTAGGGACGTTCCTCAACAAATTAAAAATACTGTATAATCCAGCAGTCCAGCTTCTGAGTGTATATCCAAAAGAATTGAAAGGAGATTCTCGAAGAGATATCTGCACCCCCATATTTTAGTAACATTATTCAGAGTAGCTAAAATGTGGAAGAACCCAGGTGTCCATAATGGATGAAGGGATAAGGAAAATCTGGTTTTTACATACAGTAAAATTCAGCCTTTAAAAAGAAGGAAGTTTTGCAATGTACTACAACATGGATAGACCTTGAGGACATTATGCTAGGTGAAATAATCCAGTCACAGAAAGACTGTGTGTGATTCACATGAGATGTTTAAAAGTAATTAAAATCATAGAAGCCATAGAGTAGTGGTTGTCTGAGGCTGGAGGAAGGAGAGTTTGAAAGTTATTGTTTAATAGGGACAGAGTCCATTTTATAGGACAAAAAGAGATAGAATTGCATGGTGGAGTTGACTACACAACATGGACTTTCTTTTTTGTTTCCTTTTTCTTTTGGCCACACCTCACAGTATGTGAGATCTTAGTTAGCCGATCAGGAATTGAACCTGTGCCCCCTGCAGTGGAAGCATGTAGTCTTGACCACTAGACAACTAAGGAAGTCCAGTGTGGATGTTCTTAATACCACTGAACTGTACATTTTTAAGTGGTGAAGGTTGTAAACTTTGTTACATGTGTTTTAACACAGTTGAAGAAAAATAGGCTCATATGAACAACATTCTATAAGAGTGTCCACCATCACCACTTCTCTTCCACTTCATAAAATATTAGAATAAACTTAATGAAAGTTTGTAGGACATCAGTACTGAAGACCACCAAACATTATTGGGAAAAAAGACCACCTAAATTAATGGAGAAATACACCATGTTTATGGATTATAAATCTCAATATTTTTGAGATGTCAGTTCTTACCAGATCTATAAATTCAAATTCAGTTTTTATGGGAATTGACAGGCCGATTCCAAAACATACATCTAATTGTGAAGGACCTTAAAAAGGTAAGATGATCTTTAAGAAAAAAATTTAAGGACTTAAACTACTAATTTCAAGACTTATTGTAGAGGTACAGCAATTAAAAGAGTAGTTGTTTGCTTGGGCTAGATTAATAGACAAATGGAATAGCGTAGGGGGCTTCCTAGGTGGCTTAGTGGTAAAGAATTCATCTGCCAATGCAGGAGATGCAAGAGACACACGTTTGATCCCTGGGTCAGGAAGATCCCCTGAAGGAAGAAATGGCAACTCACTCCAATATTCTTGCCTGGAAAATCCCATAAACAGAGGAGCTTGGTAGGCTACAATCCATAGGGTCACAAAGAGTCAGACATGACTGAGTACACACAGCAGCAGCAAGAATAGAGTCCAGATAAAGACACATAAATGTACTGTCACCTGATTTTATGACTTTGGTTCCACTACAAGTCAGTTAGGAAAGGATAGATTTTTAATAAGTGGTTCTGAGTCATAGGCTCCTGCGTCAATACACAAAAATTAAGATGACTCTTAGACCTAAATATCACCACTGAAGCAATCATGTTTCTATAGGCAACATGGGAGAATATTTATTAAATTTACTCTTTATTGAAGTATAATTGAATTACAATGTGTTAATTACTGCTGTACAGCTTAGTGACTCAGTTAACATATATATTATACATGTATATTATTATACATATGTATGTACATATACATATTTTTATTTGTCTTTATTATTACATATATACATATATTTTTATATGTGTACATCTATATTTTTTAATATATATTTATGTTTCAAAGAGTCAGACATGACTCTCTATATATTACAGTTATATATATTTTTTCTTTTCCATTAGGGTTTATCACAGGATATCGAATATAGTTCCCTGTGCTATATAGTTAGGACCTTGTTGTTTATCCATTCTATATATATCAAATCCCAAACTCTCAATCCAGTCCTTTTTACTCCCCTCTCCCTTGGCAACCGCCAGTCTATTCTCTATGTCCCTGATTCTGTTTCTGTTGCATAGATAGATTCATTTATGTTGTATTTTAGATTCCATATATAGGTGATATCATACAGTATTTGTCTTTCTGACTTCTTTCACTTAGTATGATAACCTCTGGTTGCATCCATGTTGCTGCAAATGGCATTATTTCATTCTTTTTTAGGGCTGAATAGTACTCCTCTGTGTGTGTGTGTGTGTGTGTGTGTGTGTGTTTATACACTACATCTTCTTTATCCATTTATCTATCTGTGGACATTTAAGTTGCTTCCAAGTGTGGATAGTGGTGCTATATGTATCTTTTTGAATTATAGTTTTGTCTGGATATATGCCCAGGAGTGAGACTGCTTAATCATGTGGTAATTCTATTTTTAGTTTTCAGAGGAACCTCCATACTGTTTTCCACAGTGGCTTCACCAACTTTCATTCCCACCAACAGTGTAGGAGGGTTCCCTTTTCACATGGGAGAATATTTTCATATACTTGGGATAGATAAAATTATCTTAAACGGATATAAATAGCACTAAAGATAAAAGAACTGATAAAATTAATGATTTTTATTCATCCAAAGGAAAGAGTGTAAAAGCACGCCATACACTGCGAAAGGGGTATTTATAATGTGTTTATCTGACAAAGAACTTAATTTTGGATGAAGTTTAGAATCTGTGAATCAGTAACAAAAAGACAATCCAATTTTTTAAAAAGGTAATAGACATGTTAGAATATAAAAGTGGTCTGTAATCCAAAGGTGCTTAATATTTTAGTCATCAGAGAAAAATATTAAGACATATTAACATTCAGAGTGTTAACAAGGGTATAACACAACATGCATGGTCTGTTGTGTTACTGCTGCTGGAACTGTAAATTGATATGACAACTTATAAAAGATGCTTGTACCTACCAAAGCTAATAAATACATCTAGTAAACTAGCAACCCTACTCATAAGTATATCCCCAACATAAATGAGTGTTTATATTCAAAAGACAGGTGCAAAAAAATAAAAAAGACATGTGCAAGAATATCCACAAAAAATTTTTTTTAAGGCTGTGCCACAGAGCTTGTGGGATCTCAGTTCCCTGACGAGGGATTAAAGCCAGGCTATAGCAGTGAAAGCCCAGAATCCTAACTGCTAGGCAACCAGGGACTTTCCCAGAAATTTTTTTTTTTAATAATAGCTTAAAATTGAATATAGCCCATTGTTTATCAGCATTAAAATAGATCGGTAAATTTTGCTAAATTCATATAATGGAATACTACACAGCAGTATAAAGGTATACTGTAATAGAGTGCAACATTGAGTGAAAGAAGGTAGGCATATAATTGTACATAATACTATATATTCTGTATGATTCTGTTTAAGTTTAAAACAGATGAAACTATAATCTCTATGTGGATAGAAATTAGAATGGTGGCAATTCTTTGGGGGAGGGTACTGAGTGGGAAAGAGGTTACAGAAGTGTAGAGATAGATAAAATTCAACAAACTGTATATTTAAAATTTTGTATTCTGTGTAAATTATGCCTCCCCCCATGTTTTTAATACAATATGTTTTAGTATAGAATCAAATTTTAAATGTTATGGTATGGAACAAGGATCAGCAATCTTGGAATGTGGCTGTGTGCCAATAAAAATTTAGAAAGACCTGGGAGGAATTTATCTGCCTCCATAGTTTCCCAACCACTGGTATAGACTAAAATAAATGGGACCTAATCAAACTTACAAGCTCTTTCACAGCAAAGGAAACCATAAACAAAACAAAAAGACAACCTAGGAACTGAGAGAAAATATTTGCAAATGATGCAACCGACAAGGGCTTCATTTCCAAAATATACACACAGCTCTTACTCAATTACAAACAGAAAAATCAGTTGGGCAGAAGAACTAAATAGACATTACTCCAAAGAAGATGTACAAATGACCAAGCATTTGAAAAGATGCTCAACATTGCTAATTATTGAAAAATGCAAATCAAAATTACAACAAAGTATCACCTCACACTGGTCAGAATGGCCATCATTAAAAGGTCTACCAGTATCAAATGCTGGAGAGGGTGTAGAGAAAAGGAACCCCTCTTACACTGTTGGTAGAAATGTAAATTGATGCAGCCACTATGGAAAACAATAGGGAGATTGCTTAATAAACTAAAAGCAGAGTTGCCATATGATCCAGCAGTCCCACTCCTGGGCATATACCTAGAGAAAACACTTAATTCAAAAATTTATGCACCTTAATGTTCATAACAGCATTATTTACAGTAACTAAGACATGGAAGCCATCTAAGTGTCCATCAAGAGATCAGTGGAATTTGCAGGATGGCAGTGGAGACACAGATACAGAGAATAGGTTTGTGGACCCAGCAGGGGAAGGAGAGGGTAGGACAAATGGAGAAAGTGGCATGGAAATACATACACCACCATATGTAAGATAGATAGCTAGTGGGAGTATGCTGTATGACTCATGGAGCTCAAACCAGTGCTGTGACAACCTAGAGGTGTTGGATGGGGTAGGAGGGAGGTTCAAGAGGGAGGGGACATTTAAAGATGAATGAATAAAGATGTGTCTGTATATATGCTGTGTGTGTGTGTGTGTGTGTACGCTACTTGGACATAAAAATGAATGAAATAATGCCATTTGCAGCAACATGGATGAACTTAGAGATTACAATACTAAGTGAAGAAAGTCAAAGAAAGAAAAATACCACATGATATCACTTATATGTGGAATCCGGGCTTCCCTGATGGCTTAGATGGTAAAGAATCTGCCTGCAATGCAGGAGACTGGATTTGATCTCTGGGTCAGGAAGATCCCTTAGTGACGGGAATGGCAACCCACTCTAGTAATCTTGTCTGGAGAATGCCATGGACAGAGGAGCCTGGCAGGTTACAGTCCATGGAGTCACAGAGTTGGACACTACTGAGCAACTTACACCTTCACTTTCATATGTGGCATCTAAAATGTACAAATTAACTTATTTATAAAACAGAAACAGACCCGCAGGCATAGAGAAGCTTACAATTTTCAAAGGGGATAGGGATGGGCAAGGATAAATGAGGATTTAAGGATTTGCAGATATAAACTGCTGATACTGCTAAGTCGCTTCAGTTGTGTCTGACTCTGTGCGACCCCATAGACGGAAGCCCACCAGGCTCCCCCATCCCTGTGATTCTCTAGGCAAGAACACTGGAGTGGGTTGCCATTTCCTTCTCCAATGCAAGACAGTGAAAAGTGAAAGTGAAGTCGCTCAGTTGTGTCTAACTCTTAGCGACCCCATGGACTGCAGCCCACCAGGCTCCTCCGTCCATGGGATTTTCCAGGCAAGGGTACTGGAGTGGGCTGCCATTCAACTACTATATATAAAATAGATAAACAGGGCTTCCTTGGTGGCTCACTGGTAACAAATCTGCCTGCCAATTTAGGAGATATGGGTTTCATTTCTGATTCAGGAAGATCCCACTTGCCATGGAGCAGCTAAGCCTGAGAGACACAACTGCTGAAGCCTACACACCCTAGAGCCATGCTCCACAATAAGATACGCCACTGCAATGAGAAGCCCTCGCGCCGCAACCTCTGCTCACCACAACTAGAAAAAAGCCTATGTAGCAACAAAGAGCCAGAAATAATTAAACAATGAAATCCTACTGTATAGTACAGGGAACTGTATTCTGTAACCTATGATAAACTATAATGGAAAAGAATATGAAAAAAAGCATTCAGTAAATGTTAGCTAAAATGATATGTTGCTCTATAAAGCATCTAGAACAGTACATGATACTTTATTAATAAAGTAGATAAAATAGAACAAAGGAGACACTTGCGTACCACTTGCGTACAGGTTACAAAGGTGGAGATCAGTAGAAATTAGAAGATTTTTATCCATAAGAAATAATTGTAATTTGTTTAGTAAGTAAATTAATGCCCTATGTTAAAAAGACTTTGAATACCAAGCAAGAAAAGTTTGACCTTTGACGGCAGAAAGCATGTTTTCCATAAAACTGGTTTAGGACTATTAATCTGCCAGTATTATACAGACTGGATAGAAGAAAAAAAGAGATTAAAAATGGAGTGACTGGCCAGGAAACTTGCATGATTGGATACAGAAACAGAGGCAAATTTGAAATCAGTATACCAACCTTTCTGGTTCTCAGTCATGGTATTATGAATCTCTGCCTTTAACTCTTGTCCCTTTCTCTATAGGTCTGTTAATGGAGTGTACCGGATTGGACTATATGCTCTTAAAGATATGCCAGCTGGTACTGAACTCACTTATGATTACAACTTTCATTCCTTTAATGTTGAAAAACAGGTAAGAATGATAAATTCAAGAGGGAGTTTGAACTTTATAATAGTATTCTATATAACATGAGCCTTCAGTGAACATTACTGATTTGTAGCCACTAAGAAATACGTTGGAAAAGATTCACTCTTTGTTCCACTTATCTAGGATACATATGTCACAGTTATTCTTTCAGAACTCTGTAGAAGAGACTGTTCAATTATTTTTTGTCTCCAGTCAGTCCTTAATTCTCATGAAGTTTTTCCAAAATTGAATCTTTCCTTTCTATTACAGTGGAAACCATTTATATTTATTTTACTCACAATGAGTTATGTTCCTCTGTACGAAAATTTCTTGATTCAAACTTATTATTGGGTGTCCAGATACTCAGGCATTCTCTCTAAACTTTTAGATTAGACTTCAGACTAAAAGAGTTATTCTCTTTCCCTTCAAAGCAACTGTGTAAGTGCGGCTTTGAGAAATGTCGAGGAATCATTGGGGGCAAGAGTCAACGCATGAATGGACTCACCAGCAACAAAAGTAGCCAACCAGTGACCTCACATAAAAAGTCTGGACGGTCAAAAGAGAAAAGGAAGTCTAAGCACAAACTGAAGAAAAGGGTAAATAATAATCTCATGGTTTTCTCCAAATATCTGCAGATAGGCAATTACTGAAATAAGGGATGTACCAGACGGTGGCATCTTTAGAGTGGTTTTCATATTCTTTGAGGTGATTTATGATTTATCTTGTTTTTCCTGCAATCTAATCCATCTGTTTTTTAGAGAGGCCACCTCTCTGAGGAACCCAGTGAAAACATCAACACTCCAACAAGGTTGACCCCTCAATTACAAATGAAGCCAATGTCCAATCGGGAGAGGTAAAAGGAAAATTTTCTTATCTGCGCTTTTTAAATTATGTGACTTGCTTGACAGTTTAAAAATTATTAAGCATGTATATAGTTGAGACATTTGTTTTTTGCAGGAAGACTTTAAACAAGCATTCAAGGGTGAACTTGGCTGGAGGAAGGAACTAATTTCTAACTGAAATTTAACTTTTTATTAAAATGTGACTGTAGGCCAAAGAAAAAAAAATGTGTGTGTGTATAGTAGTTGCACTTTCTATGAGTTTGTCACCAATATTTACAGTTTCATATGTTATAGGTATTACAGATATCTCAAAATATCATTCACACTCATCTCTGCCTTAAAACTACTGTGGTTATTAAACCCACCACTAGATCTTGTCATGTGTTAAAAATGTTCATTTCTATATCACAACTTCAGGGTTTTTGTTTAATGTTCTGCACGCTGTATCTCAGTTTATTCAGTTTGCTTTTAATCCTGTATACTAAAAGTTATTTAAATCTTAAATACTTTGAGTTAACATTGATGAGAGGAGGATTACATGTGCTTCACCAGCCTGCCAAAGGAATGCATGGCACAGAAGAGATTAAGAATCCCTGTTTTGTTGATAAATTAACAGCAATAAAAAGGATTTTTAGTAGTCATCTTTGCTTTCCCCTATATTGAGATAATTGTCCATGTCTGAAGTAAGAGAAATGAATATATATGTCCTATGTTTCAAATTGTCTTGGGACATTTCCTGCATCTTCCTTGACTAATGTATTCCAATATCTTAGCAAGTTCATCCTTATCTGTAACTTTACTATAATTTTAGCCCCCTTCATCCTATTTCACTTTGAATCATAGAAATTTTACATTTCAATAAAAGAAGTCCAGTGCTCTCTTCTTTGGCTGCATAGCAGTTTAGGTTGCTTTTTTAAACTCCTTATGCCCAGGCCACACATCAAACCACTTACATCAGAATTTTCAGAAGTAGAACCCAGGTATCAATAGTTTGTACAACTCCCCAAGTGATCTCAATGTGCAGCTAAATTCATGAACTATAAAATTAGTCTAACCTCCCTTTACCAAGACCCATAGTTTGAGACTTAAGGTCCCATCTGTTTACATGTTTGTTAGAGTGAAAATCAAATTATAGAATCATCAAAATTGTGTAGGGTTAATCAAGATGCATATAACTCATTTAAGTTTAGAGATCCATGCAGTAGCACTGTACCTAACATGGTGTGCCCAGTGCATATCCATCTTAAATATCTTTACCTACATCTGACAGTCCAGTTCTCCTTGTTACAGCTGACCCTAAGCCTATACTTCATCTTGGCAAGTTCCTTTAGAATTCTACAAATATGCATAAAGCTGTACCTTCAAGTCAACATGCTTCAGTTGCCAAAATTGTTGGAGCTTTTAGGTGGTATTTGTCAGATATTTATAAATATTATAGAGAAATATTTTGTGTTATGTGAAAAAAATCTAAGATGCAAAACTGAATAATGTTTCTCCATATGTAGTTCTCTTTAAAATAGCTGATTTCACTGAGAAGTATTCACTTATATCATCATACCAGTGGCTTATATAGAGTAAACATGTAGTTAACGTTCATTGGATGGATGAATAAAGGAGCTCCTTTCTTCCTTCCTTATAGAAACTTTGTATTAAAGCATCATGTGTTCCTGGTCCGAAACTGGGAGAAGATTCGGCAGAAACAGGAGGAAGTAAAGCACACCAGTGATAATATTCATTCAGCATCATTATATACTCGTTGGAATGGCATCTGCCGAGATGATGGGAACATCAAGTCTGGTAAGGACCAGGAGACGTTCTTGTTAGTTTACAGGTATCAGTCCACCATAACCTATCTATCCCAGCTCTAAACTTCTTTGTCTCTACTCTAAGGAATAGGAAGAAACCCCCTTCCACCAGCCTTCCAGACACGACCTACAGTCTTATAATTACTAGATATAATGGATCTTTTGTGTTTAGGATTCTTTCCTACCTAGAAAATAACTTGCAGACAGGATAAACCGTGATGCCAAATGCAGGAGAAAATGACATTAGTGTTAATTTCAGTACTTTGTTCTCCTCCACATTGAGATCAGCATTATAGAGAGATGTTCAGATTTTCTTTTTCTGACTTTCATGAGTGAATAATGTACCAGTACTCCAGAGTTCAGATCTGGTATCCAGAACAAACCTTAAGCAGAAAATTTTACATATCCAAGCATCCTTTATAACTGAAAATTAAGTATTAAAAGCTCGTGCTTTTTTTTTTTTTTTTTTTTTTTTTCCACACCACCCTTCGGCCTGAGGGGTCTTAGTTCCCCAACCGAACAGGGATCAAACCTCATGCCTTCCTCAGTGAAAGCACAGAGTCCCGACAGGAGGACTCATACTCATTCTCCTCATACTGTTCATTTACTCTTTCTTTCCCTCATATAGAAGCAAGAAATTCCCTGGTGCTCCAATGGTTAGGATTTGGTGTTTTCACTGCCAGGGCCCAGGTTTATTCCAAGTTCAGAAAACTAAGATCCTGCAAGCAGCACAAGATACCAGGGGGAAAAAAGTAGAAGCAATCTGCATGGTGTATAAGGCAACATGTTGAGTAGGGACTAGATCGATTTAGAAATTTCCCCAAAATCTTGTATCTTCTCAGTGATTTGATTGGCATAAATTCTGTGAATTTACTTTCCAGTTAGTTCAAGTCTTCTGAAAATAACAGCAGTTATTTCCTGAGTATTTATTATAGGTCAGTCTCTGAGCTAAAACATACAACAAGGGTTATTCCATTTAATCTACACAGATTACCTCTTGAGGGAATTATAGACATTGTGCTTACTTTACTGCACTTTGCAGATAAGATTTTCTACAAATTAAAAGTTTTGTGGCAACCTTGTTTGGAGCAGTCTACAGTGCCATTTTTCCAAGAGCATTCTGTCCCTTTGTATCCTCACAATATTTCAAATTTTTTCAATATTTGTTACAGTGATTTGTGATTAGTGATCATTGATGTTACTATTGTAATGGTTTGGTGGCACCTCAAACTGTGAATTTAATAAATGTTGTATGTGTTCTGACTGCTCCAGCTGGCTAGCCTTTCTCTATTAGCCTCCACCCGACCACACCCCATCTCCTGGCTCTCTCCCTATCTTTGGGCTTCCCTAACACCTAAAATACAATAGAATTGAAATTAGGCCAACTAATAACCCTGCACTGGGCCGTAAGTGTTCAAGTGAAGGGAAGAGTTGCACGTGTGTCACTTTAAATCAAAAGCTAGAAATCAAAAAAAAAAAAGCTGGAAATGATTAAGTTTAGTGAGGAAGGCATGCCTAAGCCAAGACTTGCTAAAAGCTAAGTCTCTTGCACCAAACAGTTAGCCAAGTTGTAAATACAAAGGAAAAGTTCTTAAAGGAAATTAAAAGTGCCACTCCAATGAACACACAAATGATAAGAAAGTTAAACTGCCCTATTTTGGGTTTTTTGTTGTGGTTTTTTCTTTTTATTTTTCTATTGATGGATATTTTGTGCTCTGTTGTTGATATGAAGAAAGTTTGAGTGGTCTGGATAGAAAGTCAAACCAGCCACTACATCTTCTTTAGCCAAAGCCTAATCCAGGACTGTCTTCAGTTCTATGAAGGCCTAGAGATGTGATGAAGCTGCAGAAGAAAAGACTGAAGCTAGCAGAGGTTAGTTCATGAGGTTTAAGGAAAACTCTCTATAACATCAAAGTACAAGGTGAAGCATCCAGTTCTGATGTAGAAGCTACAGAAAGTTATCCAGAAAATATGGCTAAGATCATTAACGAAGGTGGCTACACTAAACAACAGATTTCCTTTGTAGACAAAATAGCCTAATACTGAAAGGTGCCATCTACTTTGCCTTTGATGTTTTAAAGAAATGAAGTGAAAGTTGCTTAGTCACATCCAACTCTTTGCGACCCCACAGACTATAGTCTATGGAATTCTCTAGGCCAGAATACTAGAGTGGGTAGACTTTTCCTTCTCCAGGGGATCTTCCCAACCCAGGTCTCCCACATTGCAGGTGGATTCTTTACCAGCTGAGCCACNCTTTGATGTTTTAAAGAAATGAAGTGAAAGTTGCTTAGTCACATCCAACTCTTTGCGACCCCACAGACTATAGTCTATGGAATTCTCTAGGCCAGAATACTAGAGTGGGTAGACTTTTCCTTCTCCAGGGGATCTTCCCAACCCAGGTCTCCCACATTGCAGGTGGATTCTTTACCAGCTGAGCCACAACAGAATCTAGACAATAGCACATCTGTTACAAAGTGGTTTACTGAATATTTTAAGCCCTCAGTTGAGACCTACTACTCAAGAAAAATTATTTCCTTTCAAAATACCACTGCTCATTGACAATGTACCTAATCACCTAAGAGCTCTGATGGAGGCGTGCAATGAGATTAATACTGTTTTCATGCCTATTGGCATGAAACATCCACTCTGCAACCTGTGGATTGAGCAGTAATTTCCCTCTTCAAGTTTTATCCTCCGAGAAATACATTTCATAAGGCTACAGCTGCACAGATACTAAACCTCTGATTGATCTGGGCAAAGAAAATTGAAATCCTGGAAAAGATTCTAGAGCCCATTAAGAATATTCATGATTCCCAGGAGGAGGTCAAAATATCAACATTAATAAGAGTTTGGAAGTCATGTCCAAACCTCATGGATGATTTTGAGGGGATCAAGACTTCACTGTAGGAAGTAAACTGCAGATTTAGTAGAAACAGCAAGAGAACTAAAATTAGAAGGGGGACCTGAAGGTGTGACTGAACTGCTGCAATACTGTGGTAAAATCTTCATGGATGAGAAGTTCCTTCTTATCCATGAGCAAAGAAAGTGACTTCTTGAGATAGAATCCACTGCTGATGAAGATGCTGTGAAGATTTTGCTGAAATGGCACAAAGGATTTAGAATATTACATATGCACTCCATGCAAGCGGCGCACTCAGCACGGCAGAGAGGAGCTACCCCACGTCGGAGAACAGAGACAGCGGCCAAGAGTGTCAAGCTGTGACGGCACAGGAACAGCTGAGAGGAGCCACCCCACTNATAACCCTGTATGCGAGACAGCAAAAGAGACACAGATGTATAGAATGGACTTTTGGACTTTGAGGGAGAGGGAGTGGGTGGGAAGATTTGGGAGAATGGCACTGAAACATGTATACTATCATGTAAGAAATGAATCGCCAGTCTAGGTTCGATACAGGATACAGGATGCCTGGGACTGGTGCATGGGGATAATCCAGAGAGTTGATATGGGGTGGATGGTGGAGGGGGGTGTTTCAAGATTGGGAACTCATGTACACCTGAGACAGAAAAAAAATAGAATATTACATAAACTTTGTTACTAAGGCAGGGGCAGCAACAGGGTTTGAAAAGTTTGACTCCAATTTTGAAGTAAGTTCTATGGATAAAATGATAACAAAGAGCATTGCATGAAGAAAAAAGAGTATTGCATGCTACAGAGAACTCGTTTATAAAAGAAAGAGTCAAAGATGTGCAAACTACATTGCTGTCTTGTCTTCAGAAATTGCCTCAGCAAACCCATCCTTCAGTAGCCACCACCCTGATCAGTCAGCGGCTATCAATATCAAGTCAAGAACTTCCACCTGCAAAAAGATTATAACTTGCTGAAGACTCAGATAATGTTTAGCGTTTTTTGTCAATAAAGTCTCTTTTAATTAAGGAATATATGTTGGTTTTTTAGACATAACGCTATTGCACACTTAATAGGCTACAGTATAAAGATTTTTTTCACATGCATTGGGAACCACAATCTCTGTGTGACTCTTTTTTTGCAGTATTTACATTATTGTAGTGTTCTGTAACCAAATCTGTAGTATTTCTGAAGTGCCTGTACTACCACTATTCGTATTTTATAGTTGAGAAGCTAAGACACAGAGTTTAAGTATCTTTCCCCAAATCAGACAGTAGTGAGACCAGAATTCAAAAGCAGACACCACATATCTGAAACCCAGACTTGGAACTACTATTCTGTGTTGCAGCTGGCCATTAGTAAGGTCCCTCTAAACTGTAGGATTTGTCTCTCTAGTAACCTAGTGTTTTCTTATTTTTTTTAAGGAGGAAAGAGAAAACTCCATAACCACTAATCTGCTTAGTCACTTCAAGGAAAACAGAGAAAATAGCAAGAATCCATTACAGAAGAGAAAGCCACATAGAGCTCCTCTTTTCCTGAAACTAATATTTACTCTGTCCTTCCAGATGTCTTCATGACCCAGTTCTCTGCCCTGCAGACTGCTCGATCTGTTCGAACAAGACGGTTAGCGGCAGCAGAGGAAAACATTGAAGTAGCTCGAGCAGCTCGCCTAGCCCAGATCTTCAAAGAGATCTGTGACGGCATAATCTCTTATAAAGGTACCCCTAATTCCTTCTCCTTAGCTTTTAAAAAAATCATATCACTTTCTTCACCTGAGCTATCCAAGACCAGGAACGCATAACAATTTAGGACTGTGTGCTGTATGACTCAGGGAACTCAAACAGAGGGTCTGTGACAACCCAAGAGGGTGGGGTGGGTGGAGTGGGAGGAGAGAAGGAGGCTCAAGAAGGAGGGGACACTGGTGCACGAGGATGATCCAGAGAGTTGATATGGGGTGGGAGATGGGGGGGGGGGGGGTCAAGATTGGGAACTCATGTACACCTGAGACAGAAAAATAAATAAAAATAAAAAAATAAAAATAAAATGCAAAAAAAAAAAATTTAGGGCTGTGATTTTAGGTGGTTTACTTAGTTCTTCATTTGTCAGAGTATAGAATTATAGGACTAATTACAGTCTTCAGGGATTGTTGTCTCTGAATCCTTGGCTGTTTAGGTTAATTTTTGTATTTATTGGAATGTTATCATAGTTAAGCACTATATTTAAAAATCACATATTTTAGCTGTAGGATAGAAGTAGGTCTTTGTCTTGAATATAATTTTCCTGAATGAGGCAGTGAATTAGCAATTTAAGAAAAAGGTATTAAAAATGTATGACATAGTGGTTCTTATCTGTCTGTTGACAGATATCTTTGAGAATAAAGTTGTGGACTCTTACCCCAGAAAAATATTATATACCTAATTTGGCATATATTTTGGAGGGTTCACAGGCCCTTTCTACATTAAGGAAAAGGATATAAAGTTACAAGTAAATTACTTTTGAAGTATTTTCATGCAAACATTTACCCCACTCTTTTCCTTTTCTAAAATACATCTTTTGGATTTATGTTGGGGTAAGGGTGGAAAAGGGGAGAGTTTTCAATTTAGGTCCGTAATTTGGTAATGCACATGACTTTTTCTAACCACGAAATTTGTAGATATTTAAAATTAGAAATTTTAACAAATAATTGCTGCTTTTGCCTTCAACTTTTTTCTGGTTTTTTTTTTAATAATTGATGTACAATATTATGTTATTTACAGATGCACAGTATAGAGATTCATAATTTTTAGAGGTTATAATCCATTTATAGTTATAGAATATTGGTTATATTCTTGTGTTGTATAATACATCCTTGTTGCTTACTTTATACATGATATGTTGTATGTTCTTAATCTGATACCCCTATATTACCCCTCCCCCATTCCTTCTCCCCACTGATAATCACTAATTTGTTCTCTATATCTCTGAGTCTTTTGTTGTTGTCCTTGTTAAAATCAGCCATCAACTTTTGCTTCCTTCCTTTCCCTAAATTCTGAGGAATTTGGTTTTCTTTCTCTTTTCTTTCTCTGTCTACTATTTATCTTCATATTTTAGTGGGGTTTTTTTTTTTTTTTCCCATTTGTTAACCTCAGCATAGAGGAAAGGGCAGACCAACCTATCCTAATATGTAAAGTTGTGTGACACCTGTTCCCTTTGCACTCCCTAAAGATCACACTCTGTGTTCTCAACCAGCCCTATCTGATCTAATATGAAATTGCAGTAGATGTATCTGTATGTCATTATATTCTAGGCATGAAACAGTAGGCTTTTTCTCTCTGTGTAGTGAGTTATTAGAAAATAAGAGAGCAAGTGAGAAGCAGCCCCACAACATGAATTTTATTTTTGTAATACAGATCAACTGTCGCAAGAAGATGAATTCCAGAAAATATTTACAGTACTGAATTATTCATTATCTGGAATCAAGTTGAATCCAAACCAACAGAGTACTATTAACTGTGGGCAAATAGTAAGAACTGAAGTAAGAACTGAAAAACGTTTTTGAATGTAGTTGAGTAGGAATTTGCTTTAAGCATACTAGCTGCTACATTAAGTTCCCATATCTCATTTTTCTTAGCAAGTTTTCATTACCCAGCTAATACTGTTTTACACACACACACACACACACACACACACACACACACACACACACACACACACACACACACACACACACACACACACACTGTATCTTTCATATTTCAGGTAATCCTGAATGTATCTTCTGATCTCTGCCTTTAATTACCCACATTTCTGAAAAGTCTTTTCATGTTTCACTGATCTCAAAAAAAAAAAAAACCTTAGTTTTTTTTTTTTTTTCTCCCCTAACTTTAAATTTTGGGGATTCTACTTTTTCAGTTAGGAGTTAATACTTCCCTCCCTGTAGAGTCAGTCTGTCTACTAAACCTTGCATTTTTTTGCAGATTCTTCCCGACAATCACTGGCAGCACCACTTTTGAACCTACCCCCAAAGAAAAAGTAAGTTTACATATGTGGGAATCATCTGAGTTTTAGTAAAGTCCTAAGTGTACCAGATTGACACCCTGGGTTTATGTTACAGGAATGCTGATTATTATGAGAAGATCTCTGATCCCCTAGATCTTTCCACCATAGAGAAGCAGATCCTCATTGGTTATTATAAGACAGTGGAGGCTTTTGATGCTGACATGCTCAAGGTCTTTCGGAATGCAGAGGTATTTTTCACTGACTTCAAACACAGATTTAAGAAGTTTGTTCTGAAGAGGTCTATTGTTGAAATTTAAGATTGTTACCTTCTTCTCCTAGCATCCTTCATATTTCTGATTAAGAAAGGCAGCAATTTTTATTGAGTACACTAGGGTAAATTCTGCTTACTTGAAGTGCCTTGCTGTGTGCCTGCTAAGTCACTTCAGTCTTGTCTGACTCTCCTCCATCCACGGGATTCTCTAGGCAAGAATACTGGAGTGAGTTGCCATAGGGTTATAATTTTCTAAATATTGGAGATATAATAGAGATAATAATACGACTAGAATGAAAGGTTAAATCATACTTCCCAAACAATTTTTGTAAAAACTTACTTTCGTGTTGAACCTTTACATTTACGTAGTAGACATTTTGCTACATTTAAGTCATATCTGTAGGTTCTACTCAATAAGTATATGTGGAATACACAGAAACATGTATAGGCCAGCAAATATATCTCTTAAGGATGAATCAGCATATAGTACAGTAATATATTGTGGAATAGGTGAAGCTCACTGAAGGAGAGGTGGGCTTGAATTGATACAAAGAAGATGTAGAATATTGTATGATACATAGAGAATATTTTTCATTGATTTTGAAATATCTTGGAGAGGTGTTTGAAGGTCAAAAGAGACTACTAGATGACAGAGGAATTGAGACTGAAGATAAGAAATGAGAGATAAACAGACAGATGGGAGAAGAATTGGAGCAGTCTTGAATTGTTACATGCTTTCTCCTGAACCCAGCTTCCAAATATATTTAGACTTGTAGCTTTGTGTGCCTAGTATCTGTAAAACAAAGGTAAATGGAGAGATTCTCCACATTATTCTTATGGTACTTAATCATATTCCATGGTGTCTGTGTTTCTGATCCTTGTGGACAGTAAGGTCTGTGACAAGAGCTGAATGTCAGAGTAATAGAGCAAATGGGAAAATTACAATGCAGATTCTCATTTTAATTCATTTAAGTTAATTTAAGTTGTTTTCAATTGTCTGGCCCCTATATTTGATGGTATAAAAAATGTATTAACCAAATGGGAAGATAAAGAAAATCTTGCCACCTCTTCAGGTATATTTTTAAGCTAAACATGATTTCTTTCTCCTGCTTTCTTCAGAAGTACTACGGGCGTAAATCCCCAGTTGGAAGAGATGTTTGCCGCCTACGAAAGGCCTATTACAATGCCCGGCATGAGGCATCAGCCCAAATTGATGAGATTGTGGGAGAGACAGCAAGTGAGGCAGACAGCAGTGAGACCTCAGTCTCTGAGAAGGAGAATGGGCATGAGAAGGACGATGATGTTATCCGCTGTATCTGTGGCCTCTACAAGGATGAAGGCCTCATGATCCAGTGTGACAAGTGCATGGTGAGAGTCAAGAGATGAAGCAGAGGCCTAGTCCTGATGAGTGTGGTGACTATATTCAAAGCATCAGCCCCTGCCTCTTTTGACTTCTCTTGACAGGCTATTTATGAACTGTAAATTTGCCTCAGTTTCTGTTATCCCTTACTGCTCACCATATTGTCCTTCTCCTTTTTTATCTCTCTCTTTCATTTTTTCCTCCCCTTCTTTTTTCTACCTCCTTTTCTTTGTGCCTACTTTCCACTGCACACTTCTGATGTAATCTGGATCAAGAAGAATGAGAATATATAAGGCAGTGCTTTACCGGAAAAACACTAGGGGTACTACACTCAGCATAGCATTAATGTAGATGGAATTCAATATATAGAGCTCCTGACGAAGGAGTCAAGGCCTGGATTTGAGCCCTAGTATCCCCATTTGATACATCTGAACTTATTACCTTATATAAAACGGAACTATGAGTAACATATAGGATTGTTAGGAGAATATAATTAGATAAGGTTAAGTAAAGACATTTTGTAACTGTAAAGCTTTCCATAGTGGCCGTATTGTTGATGCATATTACTTTGTAAGAGCTTGGTGCTGTATTCGTTCATCCTTCTGTTCTCTATCCATCTCCTTATTTTGTTTGCCCAGATCCATGTATTATAAATGGTCTGTATACTTATATTCAGATAAGTCCTCATTCTTCTTTCCTCCTACTTTACCATTTATCTCTAATTACTTACTTACCTCCTTAACCCCTTGTCCCTGTTTTACTTTACCCTGTCCTGTTGCTTTTCTTTGTTTATTTGTTTTGCTTAAGCTTGCAAGATCTTAGTTTTCCAACCAAGGACTGAACCCAGGCCGTGGCAGTGAAAGTGCCAACTCCTAACCACTGGACTGCCAGGGAACTCCCACATATATTTTTTATTCTTAGTCCCCAATACTTCTCTCAGTGAGTCTAACTCCCTACATACAGACACACTTCTTTTTTTTTTCTGCAGGTGTGGCAGCACTGTGACTGTATGGGAGTAAACTCAGATGTGGAGCACTACCTTTGTGAGCAGTGTGACCCGAGGCCTGTGGACAGAGTAAGTTGCCTTCTGATAATACCCCAATCTAAAAGTAGGAGATGTGGCACATGGTATTTATCTACCCTGCTCCTAATGTACTGAATTTCCTTTGATAAGTTATTCAGCCTCTCTAGGCCTGTTTCTTACAATTTCTTACACTTTACATTGAGGGTAATAATTCTTCCCTTCCTTTTCTCAGGAGTGGGACAAAAGGAAGAATACTTAGAAATCTATGGAAGAAATGATACTGTATAAAAACCATGGCTTTTATGAACACCATCTACTATCCATAAAAGAAGTAGCTTACAAAGTTTAGAACTTGTATACTCTAAATATCACTTATTTAAGCAGTGTTTAAGGAAAAGAGCTCTGGACTCCGAGTCAGCAAAAAGTCTCAGCCTCATGTTTTGTTTTGTTTTGTTTTGGCCATGCTGGGTCATTGTTGCTATATACAGGCTTTCTCTAATTGCAGCAGGCGGGGGCTCCTCTTGCATTGAGGTGTGCAGACTTCTCATTGCAGTAGCTTCTCTTGTTGGCTTCTCTTGTCTGGCTCTAGGGCATGCAGGATTCAGTAGCTGCACTGTTCTGGCTCTAGAGTACAGGCTAAACAGTTGTAGAGCTCAGGCTCCGTTGTTCTACAACATGTGGAATCTTCCTAGAGCAGGGAACAAACCCATGTTCCCTGCTCTGGCAGGAGGATTCTTAACCACTGGACCGCCAGGGAAGTCCTTAAGCCCATTTTTTAAGAGAGTTGGTAGGCTGGGTAACTTGCCCAGTTATTAAATAGGTTTTTTTTCTTAGCTCTGCCATATTTATATGTGTGATCTTCTATAAAAGGAGATATTTAGGCAATATTTCTTAACAGTGGTACTGTTGTCATTTTGAGTGGACTGCTCTTCAATGTTGTAAGTTTTACATTGCAGAATGTTAGGCTTTCTTGGCCCTTAGGCACTAAGTCCTAGTATAGCTTCCTCCAGTCATTGTGACAGAGTGCCCCTTCACACATTTTCAGATGCCCTTTAGATGGCACAGAGCAACTACAAAATTAGTGCTCCACAGGGTATAGTTTGGGATATTTCGTCTGTCAAGTTTGTCCTCTATGTTTACTTTTTCAAGTTTGAAAACTCTTGATTGCAGTCACCTATTTTAATATCTGTGCTGTATTGAAATGACTAAGCAATAAGTCTTAATTGCTTGGAGAGTCTAGGTTTTAGTTCTTTTTCTCTTGAATAGAAAGCCTGTAGTCACAGCCTTTATCTCTTGGCTTCTGCTCTTACTAGGAGGTACCCATGATCCCTCGGCCCCACTACACGCAACCTGGTTGTGTCTACTTCATCTGTTTGCTCCGAGATGACCTGCTGCTTCGTCAAGGTGCATACACAGAAGCTGACGCTACTTGTCAAAGCTGACCTTTCTGAACAGTAGGGAGTATCTGCTGTCTGCATAATAGTCCTTGTCTCCAGATGACCTTTAATAGCAATAGAATATAGGTTTTTTAATATCCTCAAGTTACTTAGGCTTAATACATTTATCTTCACCAAATAATATTTAAGGTAGTGTTTTACAAACTGAAAAACATTATGCTAAAAATAAATTGGAGAGACCAGAGTGTTACAAACTAGTTTTAGGCCTGGGAAAGACATACAGCATTCCAAGAGGTAGAAGACCTCCCTCGTGTCATCCTCATGGTCTCGAGTTGATTCTCATCACCATTAGACTGTTGGTTACAGTTACATATTTCTTGTTTTAGATTTTCAGTTCTTTGTATGTAGACCTCGGGTGACACTAGTGAATACCTAGCGTAACTTATACAGGAATCATTTTAACCTTCTCCTGTGTTCTGTGCCTTCTGCGTCTTTAACCTCCTGTGCTTTCCTAGGTGACTGTGTATATCTGATGAGGGATAGTCGGCGCACCCCTGATGGCCACCCTGTCCGTCAGTCCTATCGACTGTTATCTCACATTAATAGAGATAAACTTGACATATTCCGCATTGAGAAGCTTTGGAAAAATGAAAAGTATGTGTTGAGGTTCTATCTCTTTTCTTCAAGCTGTACCCTACTAGAGTAGTGCTGGATATTCATTACAATCTTGATAATTAAACTCCCTTCTCTTTTTTTTTTTTAAAGAGAGGAAAGGTTTGCCTTTGGTCACCATTATTTTCGTCCCCATGAAACCCACCACTCTCCATCTCGTCGGTTTTATCACAATGAACTATTTCGAGTGCCACTTTATGAGATCATTCCCTTGGAGGCTGTAGTGGGGACCTGCTGTGTACTGGATCTTTATACATACTGCAAAGGTAAGTGATTTGCACTACCTAAAAAATGACCTCCTGGCTGCCATTCATTGATCTACTGCTGCCCACTCCATACATATAGTCTCTCTCTGATAAAAGATTGTCCAAGGCTGGCTTTGAAGCTTCAGAGAACTATATACTTTCTTTTACCTAGTGCTTGGTACTCAATAAATGTTAATTCTCCTGTTAATTTAATTCATTTTTTTCATAGTGTGTATTTAGTACTCTATTAATACTTGTGGGAAGATAAGTTATTCATTTCAGTTCAGTCACTCAGTCGTGTCCGACTCTTCGTGACCCCATGAATCGAAGCACACCAGGCCTCCCTGTCCGTCACCAACTGCCGGAGTTCACTCAGATTCATGTCCATCAAGTCAGTGATGCTATCCAGCCATCTCATCCTCTTTCGTCCCCTTCTCCTCCTGATCCCTCCTGATGCTACTGATCCCTCCCAGCATCAGACTCTTTTCCAGTGAGTCAACTCTTCACATGAGGTGGCCAAGGTACTGGAGTTTCAGCCTTAGCATCAGTCCTTCCAAAGAAATCCCAGGGCTGATCTCCTTCAAAATGGACTGGTTGGATCTCCTTGCAGTCCAAGGGACTCTCAAGAGTCTTCTCCAACACCACAGTTCAAAAGCATCAATTCTTCGGTGCTCAGCCTTCTTCACAGTCCAACTTTCACATCCATACATGACCACTGGAAAAACCATAGCCTTGACTAGACGGACCTTAGTTGGCAAAGTAATGTCTCTGCTTTTGAATATGCTATCTAGGTTGATCATAACTTTTCTTCCAAGGAGTAAGCGTCTTTTAATTTCATGGCTGCAGTCACCATCTGCAGTGATTTTGGAGCCCAAAAAAATAAAGTCTGACACTGTTTCCACTGTTTCCCCATCTTTATCTATTTGCCATGAAGTGATGGGACCGGATGCCATGATCTTTGTCTTCTGAATGTTGAGCTTCAAGCCAACTTTTTCACTCTCCTCTTTCACTTTCATCAAGAGGCTTTTGAGTTCCTCTTCACTTTCTGCCANTTCACATCCATACATGACCACTGGAAAAACCATAGCCTTGACTAGACGGACCTTAGTTGGCAAAGTAATGTCTCTGCTTTTGAATATGCTATCTAGGTTGATCATAACTTTTCTTCCAAGGAGTAAGCGTCTTTTAATTTCATGGCTGCAGTCACCATCTGCAGTGATTTTGGAGCCCAAAAAAATAAAGTCTGACACTGTTTCCACTGTTTCCCCATCTTTATCTATTTGCCATGAAGTGATGGGACCGGATGCCATGATCTTTGTCTTCTGAATGTTGAGCTTCAAGCCAACTTTTTCACTCTCCTCTTTCACTTTCATCAAGAGGCTTTTGAGTTCCTCTTCACTTTCTGCCATAAGAGTGGTGTCATCTGCATATCTGAGGTTATTGATATTTCTCCCGGCAGTCTTGATTCCAGCTTGTGCTTCTTCCAGTCCAGCATTTCTCATGATGTACTCTGCATAGAAGTTAAATAAGCAGGGTGACAATATACAGCCTTGATGTACTCCTTTTCCTATTTGGAACCAGTCTGTTGTTCCACGTCCAGTTCTAACTGCTGCTTCCTGACCTGCATATAGATTTCTCAAGAAGCAAGTCAGATAAGTTATTAGGGTAGTGCAAACATAATTGTGGTTTCAGATTTTGACTTAAAAATCATTATAACTAGGTTCACAAAATAGGAACCATAACAATCAACACATTTTTGCCAACAAGAAGTAAGTTTGTTTATTCCTGTAGCATAAAAATCCATGCTTCGGGATTCAACAAACTTGGAAAGCATTTTCTGCCTCTTGCTGGTTGTAGAAGCATTTTCCCTGCAAAATATTGTTGAGATGTTCAAAGAAGTGTAGTTGGTTGGCAAGAGGTCAGGTGAATATGATAGATGAGGCAAAACTTCATAGCCGAGTTTGCTCAACTTTTGAAGCATTGGCTATGCAATGTGCAGTCCGACATTTTGGAGAATTGGGCCCTTTCTGTCGATGAATGCTAGCTTTAGGCATTGCAGTTTTTGGTGCATCTTATCAATTTGTTGAGCATACTTCTCAGATGTAATGGTTTTACCAGGATTCAGAAGGCTGTCATGGATCAGACCAGCAGCAGACCACCAGACAAGTGACGGTGACCTTATTTTGGTGCAAGTTTGGTTTTGGAAAGTGCTTTGGAGCTTTTTCTTGATCCAGCCGCTTAGTTGGTTGTTTCCAGTTGACAGACATATAAAGTCCACTTTTCATCACATCATAATCTGATAGAGAGATGTTTGTTGTTGCACAGAATAAGAGAAGACAGCACTCCAAAACAGCGATTATTTTGATTTGCGGCGAGCTTATGAGGCACCCACTTATCCAGCTTTTTCACCTTTCCAATTTGCTTCAAATGCACAACAACCATAGAATGGTCAACGTTGAGTTCTTTGATAGCTTCTCATGTAGTTCTAAGAGGATCAGCTTCAGTGATTCCTCTGACTTGGTTGTTATCAACTTCCAATGGCTGGCCACTGCATTCCTCATCTTCAGAGCTCTCCTCTCCTTTACAAAACTTCTGAACCACCACTGCACTGTACATTTGCTAGCAACTCCTGGGCCAAATAGGTTGTTGATGTTGCAAGTTGTCTCGCCACTGTTTTATGACCCATTTTGAATTTGAATAAGAAAATGGCTTTAATTTCCTTTTTTGTGTAACATCACTTCACTAGTGTAAAATAAACAGCAAGTAATGTCATTAGCAAAAAAAAAAAAAAAAAAAAACCAAGAAATGTGAATTAAAATGATGTGTAACATAACCACATTTCAGAATGTATGTCAGTATCGAAGTTCAACAATTATAAAACTGCAGTTACTTTTGCACCCACCCTAATACTCTTTCCCCCCAATTCCAAAAGCCTTATGGCCATCATCAACTCGCTACATTAAACGAACAAAAAAAAGGACAACAGTTTCATAAGGTTTGTGGCTAACAGTAGAATCAATCTAATTTCAGATTTCAGTTCCAACAGTTTTTACCTGTGTGCCCTTGGGCAAGTTATTTAACCTACTGAAAATAGGGATTAGTATCTATTTTAGAGAGTTTTCTAAAGATTAAATGAAATAATCTACAAAATCACTAAGCCCAATTTATAGCTCACAGTAAAACTCACTATAAGTTAGTTATCATTAGAAGCAAAGTTTAGTTTCCTAAGTCTTTCTCTTAGCATCACAGGAAAATAGTTCAGAAGAATTCCTTGGAAAAGCTAAGTGCTTAAAGCTCCATGCTACTGATGACTCCTCTCTCCCCTACTTTATATAAAGTGTTCATTACCAAATGTGCTTCCCTCATTTGAAGTTGTCATTCTTTTCTTATAACTTCCCCATAATATGCTCTGTTTTTGCCCTGAAATGTTCTCTCAAAAATTCCTACAGCACTCCGTCTGTGTTTCCAGTTTCTCTCCGTCCTGTAGACTGCCCTTTCAACTCTTTGATTCCCTTTCCCCTTTCTTTAATACTAGTGTCTCCTTTCTTCTGCAATCACCAGATGCTTACTTGTTCCCCCTCTCAAAACAGCTACCATGTTTCCCTATTAGGAAGTCTCACTTCTCTCCCAGTGGTGGGCAGCTCAGGGTGAGGGAAGGGAAAATAGGGGGAGTTTTCTTTAACAGTGTTTGGCCTCATAGGGAGACCCAAAGGAGTTAAGGAGCAAGATGTGTACATCTGTGATTATCGGCTAGACAAGTCAGCACACCTGTTTTACAAGATCCACCGGAACCGCTATCCTGTCTGCACCAAACCCTATGCCTTTGATCACTTCCCCAAGAAGCTCACTCCAAAAAGAGATTTCTCAGTAAGTTTCCTTCCTCTCTTCACTGTATGTGTCAGGACAATCTAGTTCATGCATGGAATTCACAGTGAGAATTTTCAAGTGGCTCTCCGCTTCTTCACCCCATTTCCATTCCAAACTGGAAAACACCCTCTCTGTGGATGTTTAAACAGCAAAAATATATTTATTGTGTATTTCCTGGCATGGGCTATGCCTCAGGGAATTTGTTATTATATTTTAGATAGGTTTTCCTCTTTTTTTTTCTCTCTTACATCTCTTTACCATCTTTGCCCTTGAGCCCCATTTTATAGTTTTTTGGTTTCTCACACCCATAATTTTGAGAAACAAAAAGAAAATATCATTGAGAAACCTTTGATGAAAATAATTTAGTGCTTTTTATCCTTGGATATTAAGTATAAGACATTATTATCACTATTAAGAAGAAAAAATTGTTTATTATCCTACTACACAGAAAGTAACTGCTGTTTTCATTTTGAACCTTTTTCCTGTGTGTTTGTTTTGTTTTTTTTTTCAAATTGTTGTGAACATATACCGCCAGTTATTTTGTGCCATTTGTTGTCATTTGATAAAGGTTCCGGTTATCCATCTATTTGCTACAGTGAAACCCTGGACTAAACTCCTCATCCATGAGTCTTTTTTTCAGTGGGCCTGTCAGAATTCAGAGTTGTCATCCAAGAATGCTTGGAAATAGTCTAACCAGAACACAAACCGTTATGTCCCTATTTTTCCTAGTATTATTTTTAGATTTCTGTGAATCATTTCTTTCATATTCTCTGTGCCCACCACCAGGCCCTGCCTCTCATTCTTTGGTCTTGCTTGCTCACTGTCAGCTTTGAAACTCCAACCTTAACTTCTCAAAAGTTGGGATGGGACAAAAGGAATTGTGACCCTTTCCCTTCTACTGTCATTCTAGGCTTATAAAATGCTAAAAAAAAAAAAAAGTGGCCTACAGATTACTAGAAGGACTGAACTTCTGACCTTAAAACAGTCCTCCAACATGTAAAGGTTTTAGCCCAGTAGCGCCTTTTTTTCTTTACTTCCTTGCCTCCCCACCTCCTTTATCCTGAGTTAGCCCCAGATCATCTGATTCAGCTTTGCCAGCATTTGCAGTACACTTGCCAACTTACTACTTCAATGTCTTCTCTGCAGCCTCATTATGTCCCAGACAACTACAAGAGGAACGGAGGGCGGTGAGTCCCACTGGGGGGATGTGATTAACCAGTAGCTTGAATGGAGTAAGAGAATAGCCACTTACCCATTCAGTCCCACCCCTAGGATTGAAAAGTCTCTGACAGAGTAGCCCAATATAGTGCCAAGAATAATATGGAAGAACTGCACTTCAGTAGCAGTGGACTCATTATGGAGCCTTATTTGGGGCAGGGAGGGAAATTTGTAAGATCAGAGAAAGAAAATGATTTGGAACAGAACTCTTGACATATTTGGAAAAATCTCTTTTAGGTTTCTGAAAGCTTCCCTAATACCTCAAGGTGTATCAACTCTTAGGTCTTCAAGGAACAGAAGTAGCTAGAAGTGCATGGTTTTAGCTGAGCAGTTCGGACTCATAGTTTTTAATCTGTGCTTGTTTTATACACAAGCCGGGTATTCTGGTGGAGGGAGGACCACACCCTGTAGCATATGGGATCTTAGTTCCCCAACCAGGGATCGAACCCATGCGCCCCCTGCAGTTGGAAGTGCTGAGTCTTAACCACTGGATCACCAGGGAAGTTCCGGGAGGGGTATTGTTACAGAAAGTACTGAAGACTTTTTTCAGTTTCCTTTTCTATTGACTGGTAGTGTAACAGTTACTTTACCTATATCAGTAGCTTTTTTTTTTTTTTTTTTAGGAAATCAAATATATTTCTTTAAAAAAGAAACATAATAGATGAGAGAAGAAATTTAAGAAAAGTAAAAACTATTTAAATGCTCATTGTAGTTGGACTATTGGTATCACAAGGTTGTGCCATACTTCTGTGTACTCATGAAGCAATCAGAACTAGCTCAGCATTTTACCAGCTCTGGTCTATCTTATGGATTCCTGAAAGAAAGAAGAAAAATTGTGTTTTGTAAATTTCAGAGAAGGGTGGTGATTTTTTCAAAAAAAATAATAAAATAAAGACCATAGGGACTTCTCTGCTGGCCCAGTGGCTAAGACTCCAAGCTCACAAAACATGTAGCCCAGATTCAATCCCTTGTCAGGGAACTAGATCCTACATGCCACAATGAAGATCCTGTGTGCCACAACTAAGACCCCATGCAGCCAAATAAACAAATGAAAATAAACATTTAAAAAATAATAAAATGAAGACCATAGCCAAGTCTCTTATATCTTGAGCCAAGGCTCTAACAGCGAGCCCACAGGATCCACAGGTCTTTGCTTTCATCCCCCTTCCATCCCCAAGTGCCCTGCCTTCCTCTCTAAATTCATATATCCTTCTGGCAGATCATCCTGGAAGTCTGAGCGCTCAAAGCCACCCCTGAAAGACCTGGGCCAGGAAGATGATGCTCTGCCCTTGATTGAAGAGGTTCTGGCCAGTCAGGAGCAAGCAGCCAATGAGATGCCCAGCCTGGAGGAGCCAGAACGGGAGGGAGCCACTGCTGAAAACAGTGAGAGTGATAAAAAAACAGAGGAAAATAGTCAAGAACCCCAAGTAGCCTGTACCCCTGAGGAGCGACGGCATAATCAACGGGAACGACTCAACCAGATCTTGCTCAATCTTCTTGAAAAGATCCCTGGGAAAAATGGTAAGGAAAATCAGGCTCCTAAGATAAATGCAGTATTAGCAGAGAGGGAATGAAAAAGAGCAACTTCTGATTATTTGCCTAGAATGGAAAATATTCTTTAAATGGCACAGTTTTTTCATGGGCCTGTTCTTAAATTCCTCTTGGGAATGAAACTGGGAGGTGAGAGGATCTCCTCACTGGAGGGCAGCTTATTTCAATTTGGTCTGGCTGCTGCTGCTGCTGCTGCTAAGTTGCTTCAGTTGTGTCTGACTCTGCGACCCCATAGATACAGCAGCCCACCAGGCTCCCCCGTCCCTGGGATTCTCCAGGCAAGAACACTGGAGTGGGTTGTCATTTCCTCCTCCAATGCATGAAAGTGAAAAGTGAAAGTGAAGCTGCTCAGTCATGCCGACTCTTTGTGACCCCATGGACTGCAGCCTACCAGGCTCCTCCTTCCATGGGATTTTCCAGGCAAGAGTACTGGAATGGGTTGCCATTGCCTTATCCGTTTGGCCTGGAGGAGGGCCTAAATTGCTGGTGGGTTGGCAAAGGATCCACTGAACTGTGATTTCCTGACAGCTCAAATCTGGAATAAGGAGTGGGAGGGTAGAGTTTGATGATCCTCCTTGGTTCTGTTTTCAGCCATCGATGTGACCTACTTGCTGGAAGAAGGATCAGGCAGAAAACTTCGAAGGCGTACTTTGTTTATCCCAGAAAACAGCTTTCGGAAGTGAACCTCAAATAATGAGAACATCAAGCATCTGGGATCCAGTGGAGCCTACAGTCCTGCCTCCTGTTCTCTGAGTGCAGACAGGGGTGGGAAGGGTCCGTCCAGCAAGGGGAATGGGGCCACGTTGTTGACATTAGGTACTTAGTAAACCTTGGAGCTAGTGGAGAGGAAGAGGAAGGGGATCTGTCCAGACAGTTCAGCTTAACTTGTTTTCCTCTCCATTGCTTCACCCTGAGGGTTAATAATGTAGGGTGGCGGGCAGAGCACATTGGGGATGACCAGAATCTTTTGGTACTTTATAGCACTTGCCCCTCCCCTCAGCTTGGGTTTCTCTGTGTCATCCTCTGATCTTGCAGGCACTGCTAAGAAGCTGCTTCCTGTACCCAGGTATAACTCAGACTCCAAAGGGACAGGGACAGGATCCCCACCCCTACCCTGTCTGTTCTCTATAGGCTCCAAGAGCTACCCTAGAGACCTAAAACACAAACAGTAACTGGGCCTTGTTCCAGATCCCTGACTAGGAAAAGTTTCTCTTGCCTCTTTTCCCCAACCAGGTCAAAGTAAAATGTGAGTTGACAACTCAAAGCACTTGTAACTGCTGCCCCTCTCCCTACCTCTGCTATCCCAAATGGAATCATGGAATAGGGAAGGCCCCCATGGGGTCAGAAGGGCACAGTCCTTATTGTGATTATTTTGGGTTTCACCTTCATAACCTGCCGACCATATTTTTTTTCTGAGTGAAGGCCAGGCCCCCACCAGCACATGTGCTGTTTATGCGCTGTGGTTCTTGTGTGTCT
Organism: Neotragus moschatus; assembly: GCA_006410615.1. Classification (NCBI taxonomy): domain Eukaryota; kingdom Metazoa; phylum Chordata; class Mammalia; order Artiodactyla; family Bovidae; genus Neotragus; species Neotragus moschatus. The sequence continues at coordinate 68,303 of SJYA01000545.1, read as the reverse complement.
GCTGTGCTCTGCGAATGGAGATTCCTTTCAAAGAAAAGTCATTTTAAAACCTGCGTAAAAATGAACTCTAACCACCCCCCCCAGCAAAAGTCACTACATAAACTGTTGAGCAGTATTCACCTATCAGAGTATTTGTTGTGAGTGTAGATTATCAATTAAAAACACTACTTTCTTGTTTTACTTGTACAGTTTTCAATGTCCATCTCTTAAAGAGACAGTGTGTTCTCCCTGCCCCTAGTCCCATCTTCCTTCACCTTCCTGATGACTTCATCTTCAGGAGGGATATCCAGGGTGTCACCTTCCTTCCCATTCACTTGACCAGGAGTTACCAGATAAATTGTCTCTTTAAAAATAAAACTAAAAAGCTTTGCTTTGTTGTCTTCTCAGACATACATATGCATATATGTTTTAGATGTTCTTATAAGAGAAAAGATGGTTTTTAAATGTGCCAAGTTGTGTGTTGTATATATATATGTATGTATATATATATATATATATCTGCTGCGTGATTAGTAAGCAATACAATAGTTAAACATTTCCCCATTACTTTTTTCTAATATTGGACCAATGCTGTCCTAATTGTACATTTCCTCTTAGGATGACGACGCTCTGACTTGTTTAGGTAGAAACATTGACCACCTTCCATTCCATTGAATCTTTCTTTTTCTCCTTTCTGTGTCAATCTTGAGGGAAAAAAAAAAAGTANACTTTTTTCTAATATTGGACCAATGCTGTCCTAATTGTACATTTCCTCTTAGGATGACGACGCTCTGACTTGTTTAGGTAGAAACATTGACCACCTTCCATTCCATTGAATCTTTCTTTTTCTCCTTTCTGTGTCAATCTTGAGGGAAAAAAAAAAAGTAAAAGAGACAGGGGATACCAAAGATCCCCTTGAACAGAGAAAAAGCAGAATAAATATTTTATTAAAGAAAAAAGAGAATTAAGAAAATAGTTTGGAGTATTTTCTTACTGTAGAGAAGCACTGTACATTACTAAGAGACCTGGGTATAAGATACTCACGTGTGGAGCTGGGAAAATCGCATGTCCAAGCCCGATTGAGTGGTTTCTTTTGGTTTTCATTGCAGGGAGCTGGGTGGGAGGGAGGTGGGAATAGGGGCACTTTGGGGGTCTCCTTTTAGTCAAAGCAGGAAAATGACAAGAAAGAGATTAAAATTCAATATTTCCTTTAATAGTGTTAAACACTAAAATTTTAAGTCTCAAAAAAATTAAAAAGGAAAAAAAAAACTTTGTAAAATGAGAGAACAGAAGCAAAAGACACTACGCTCTGTCATTTTATCTTTCTTTTGTTGAAAGACTAAAAACTGAAATGTTTTTTAGACAATCAAATGTTAGGTAAGTGCAAAAACTTGTTTTTTCTTACTGGTGTAGAAATTAATGCCTTTTTTTATTTTTCGGTTATTTTATAATAACAAAAGAACCCCCTAGCTGCCAGGCGGGTTTTGGTGTTTGAAATGCGGGGCAAAGCACTACATCACTGCAAATAGATACAGAGTTAGTCTGCATGTCTGTAGGCTGTGTGATTGCGGAAAATATAAATGCTGCTAATATATTTCCTTTTTACAAAAGCATATCTAAATAGATGATTGTTTTGATGTTAATCTTTGTAAATTATGTATTACCAATTTTAACATTGGATGTAATTGCATAAAAAGCTTGCATCTCAATCCTTGAAAGTCTAGTATTAAATGGAAAAAACTTTTCCTAACTACAGAGTGGTGAGCTTGCTATTTTTTTTCCTCTTTCCTATTCTCCATTTATATTCCCAGGATCTTCTCTATCCTGTTTCCAAAGAGATCTGCTTAAAAACACATCAGCATCCTAGGCCCTACATGGGCATGCTAACCACCGTTGACTGTTGGATAAAGCTTTTCCTCAGCACTACAGCCTTTTGATCTGGGCCAAGCGTAACCAATCAACATAATAATCACCTACACCTGTACCTCTTGAACACACAGACATCTAATACTCATTAACAACCTCTAAGGTTGGCAGTAAGTTTAGGCTACATTTTCTAGGCCACTATGTTAGACTGTTTCCATTGTAAGCAGTGTACATATATTCATTTATTTCACCTTCATAATAGCCTTTTTGGTAGGTACCAAAACCAAATTTTACAGATGAGGAAACTGAAGCTACAGAGAGGTTAAGTAACTCACCCAAAATCCTGTAGCTAGTTAATCCTCATAATAGTCCCCTGTAGTTATTCCTGTTTTCGTAGAAGTAAAAACTGAACCTCGGGAAGGTTAAGTAAACTTACCAGATCATCTGATAACTAGTGTTGGAGCCAGAACTCCAAAATCTTTTAAGTCATCCGCAAATAGGAAAGTGTCAGAAATAGCCAAAGCCTGACCCTACTAAGGAAGATAAATCCATTCCTGCCAACTGAAAGACCTAACAAACTCTTGTCCTAGACAGGAATCAGACATTTAATCTTTGAGTTCAGCTAGAATACAGTTGCTCAGAAGCCTCAAGACAGTTGACTACAAGAGCTCAATCTCTACTCCTACAAGAACTTAGGGTTTATCCCACTATTACATAACAGTCTATCCATGGCTGCAAAAGCAATACCTTAGTAGTTAATTTGAGGTTTCTTTAATCTTTATTTAACCTTTAATATCACTTTAACATCTACTTAAAGCTATTCTGTTTGGATAATATATAATGGTAATAGCACAGAACTAATTTTATATCAATCTTTGTCCTATCTCAAGATGTTCTGTTACCTGATAACCATTAGGCTCCAGCTGCCAATATCACCAGGTCTCATTGATGCTGACAATATTGTTCTAGGACTCCTCCCACTTTTGAGGATTACCCACTATAAAACCAAGCACATAGGGATAAGAGAAAAAAGGAGAGGGCAGGTTGAATCATAGGAAATGAAAACTGTGTACAAGTAAAGGATTTCTGAAACTTTAGAATCACGCCCACCCCCAACATACACCAAAGATCTCACTTTAAGAAATATTGGTCCCAAAGCATAGTCTTCCATTATCTACTGTTTTATAACTTAAAACATAAAAATAAAACTTCTTTTGCAGTAGTAGTTTGCAACTGAAGAAGCTTCATAAACTTGAGTACTCCCACTCTTAAGAATATATTGAATGACTAGGAATTCTCAGAGGCAGGCAGAATCGTTTGAAAAACATCACCCTAGAAAATACCTGAAATGCAAATTAAGGTCTAAAGCTGAGAGGACCACCAAACACAAAAAGCAAAATTAAAGCAAGGAGCAGATGAATATCATAAATTGGCCAGGAATAGGACATTAAATCTTAGAAAATGGCAAAAGTATGAGACAGTTGAGTCTAACCAACCCTACCCCTGAGTGTTTCCAAGGCATCAGCTCTTACTTTCTCAAGTCCTTTCTCCCAACAGCAGCCCGTTGTGCTCTTAACCAAGTTTCCAAAGATGAAGGAAAATTTAAAATGTTTTTCTTCTGTTTCACCTCACAGTTTTCAGCTGCCCCCTAACTTTCCTATTAACTGACTATAGCTTTCTATTCTTCTAACCTTTTAGTAATTCTCCTGTAGGCAATCATCTGTAGTGATTTCTACCCCCATCCTCCAGACTCTAGAGCATTTAGCTATTCTCATTTCAACAGACTGAAAGGAAACTCATTAACTCCTAACAAAGTAATAGATGTCAAGTTATTATGCTTCCTAAAATTATATCACCACAGAATGGTGATATTAAATAGAAAAAAAAAATGTGTCCCTTTTAAACACCTTTTAATCTTTCCCATCACCTCACCTATGAAGCTTGTAAGTACAATTTCATGGACTAAGTCTTCCCAGCTTTCCTGTATCTACTCAGGCTCCTACTGTATCAGTCTAAGCAAAGCAATCAAGTCTCAGACTAGAGATGCACTTCAGTGAGTCAGGCACCAATCAGGGGCTACCTTTCAAGGAACAGAACTAGACCCACTAGGAAGGAAGCATCTCCCTTGGGCTCCCCATGACATAGCCTCCCGCCCCTCCCCCATAGCCTATGTCCTGAAACCCACAGTGACGACACATTCAACTCCCACTCTTTATTGGGACAAAGGAGGAAGGAGACAGACCAACACCACAGGCCCACCCACCAGGGGTGTCCAGACTTCAGCACCTAGTCCAACATGAGTACATCATAAATACAGGCAACGTGGGATGGGTGAGGCAGGGGAAGGTTCCATACACAGGAAGAAGACTACAGAGGCCCTTCAAGTCTTGGGAACTGAGGCATATATAGAGGTGCAGTCCACTTATGGAGGAAGAAGATAGAGGGGGCTAGATTTCCATTTTGCAGAATACAGATTGGAAAGAGGAAAGAGATGGCATGGAAGGAAATTCCTTTTTATATATTTTCAAAGAGAAGATTTCACCTTATAGATGGGTATGGGAGGGAAGGAAAAAAGTTTATTTTAGATATTAGCAGAAATGGCTATGGGAGGAAAGTGTCGTTTTACAGACAGGGAAGGTACTTTGGGGACAGTCAGTATACATGGGTGAGTATTCACAGGCCATTCCATTCCCAGGTGACAGAAGGGAGAGAGAGGTGCAGGAAAGGAAAAGGTGCTAGGCCTAGAGAACAAGGGAAGTATACCCCACGGGTACCAGCCCCTCTGCTCCATCCCTCCCACAGCGGAGCCAGTCCTCGTCCACAGTGGCGATGACACGCAGCACTTCCCCTCGCTGGAAGCTCAGCTGGTCAGGTCCTGCAGCAGTGTGGTCACAGAGAGCCCGGACTGCCCTGTGAGGAGCCAGAGGGAGATGCTGGGATGAAGTGAGGTGGGGGTGCCTGTCGCCAGCCTCACCTCCCCCTCCTCCACGGTATGTATGTCCCTGTTGGTTCAGCTCAGTAAACAGTTGGGCTCATGGGGACCACATCTCTTCAATATGTTGATTTGTTTGGGGCCCCAGCCCTCTCCTAAGCTCCAGACCCACTCTTTAGCTCCTTATTTAATGTAATTTGCACTTCTCTGGTGCTTCATATTCAACATATGCAAACTAAATGACTCATCTTAACCCTCCAAACTAGTCCCTCCTCTTAGGTCCCCTATAGTGGTAAACGGCATCACCTGTACAGTTATTCCTGGTAAAAAGGGATCTCAGTCTCTTCATCCAATCAATCACCAAAACCTGTTTGATGTTGGTTTCTCCCACCACTCTTTATTTTCAGCTTCACTGCCATTATCTTAGTTTAGGCCTCTACACTCTCTCGACCACTGGCATATAATCTAACTGGTCTGCCTGAATCCTGACCACCCTCTCCATTCTCCACACAGCAGTAGAGATCCTTCTAAAACTTATCATCCCTGGGCTTAAGACCCTTTAATGGCTCCTACTGCCTCGGAGTGATACCCAGCTTCCTTCACTGGTCTGCTGACACCTCTGACCTCCCCATCACCACTGCCAGGATCCTCCACTCCAGCCATCTACTCATAGTTCCTCACTTACCACACTTTGACTTCACCTTTGCATCCTGCTCCTTCTGCAAGATGCATGGCCCACACCATCACTAGGCTTCTCTGAGTCCCCAGACCTGGGGAAGAAGCCCTGTCTATATGGCTCAAAGCGCTATCTTCCTTTCCCAGAATCTTTAGCACACAGGATGGTAAGTGCTGATTTATTAACTGGTATCCCCACTGAAGTACAAGCTCCTTGAGGGCAGAGATTCCAACAGGTTTCCCTTTGCATTCCCTCCTCCAGTATAATGCTAAGCACATAGTACCTACTTGAAAAGTACTTGAATGGAAAATCAAGAAACCTGATTCGGGGGTGTCCTTGATGACTCAGTAGTAAAGAGTCCACCTGCCAATGCATCCCTGATGCATTCCATCCCTGATCCAGGAAGATCCCTCATGCCACAATGCAGCTAAGCCCATGCACCGCAACTACTAAGCCTGTGCTCTAGAGCCCAGGAGTCACAACTACTGAAGCTGTCGCATCCTAGAGCCCTGCTCCACAACAAGAGAAGCCAGAGCATTGAGAAGCCTGCGCGCCACAACTAGAGAGGAGCCCAAGCAGCAACGAAGACCCAAAACAGCCCCCTCCCAAAAAAAGAAGCCAAATTCAATGGATTGAGAACCTAAAAAAAGCCAGACCCTAAAGATGACATAGCCCCTGGTGCCAAATTAGAAGGCCCCACTAAAGGGAAGCCCAGTCCCCCAGTGGACACACATGCATTCATCGTACACTCATACAGTAATAAAATTGACCAGTAACTGGGCATCTTCTATGTGCCTAATACTTTTATAAAATCACGTTTAGTCTTCATAACAACCATTAAAAAAATATAAAGTATCCTTTTCTTACAGAAAAGGAAACTAAAGTTTCAGAGAAACTAGTATCACATTAATAAACAGCAAGTATGCAATGCAAACCAAGCGCTGTCTGACTTTACCTCACCTCCCACCCACACTGTGAAGTCAGAAAAACCCACACATATAACATAACACGTGCACACCAGTGCTTTCTCCCTGACCCTCCTTACCTATGGGTCTGCGCCGTGCTGGGTTCTGAAACCTCAAGCTCCTTAGGAGACAAGGGAGCCTCAGGAGGCGCTGCCCGCTTCACCAGAGCCAAGACACTCACTGTCGGGGGCAACCAGCTGGATGGTCTCCTGGAAGAAAGGATGCAGGGTCACAGAGGTCACCCCACCTCCAGAAAAAGAACCAAGGATCTGGGACTTTGGAGGGAGGGAGAGGCTGAGGGACCCAACTGCGGTTCAAGAGGTCAGGAGTTGGTCACTTCTGAGGGCAGAGTGGCAGTCATGGGACACAGTTGCCTTTAAGGTGATTAGGGAGGTGACAGTGAAGGTCTATCTACACCAAAAGCCACAAAGGGACCTACAGAACCAGCAAGCTTAGCTCCAGAGGGTCACTACAGAGTACCTGAAGCCACCAATGGTCAAACCCTGGAGCAGGAGTCCACAAATATTTCCTTTTTTTCTAAAGAGCCAGAAAGTATTTTTGGCTTTGAGAGCCAAGAGGAAAAGTGGACAATATCATGCAGGTATTTAATAACTGTTAAAAGTTCATGACTTAATATAACCATCATGGCTGTAGAAAAGCCAGGCTGTCAACCTCGGACCTAAAGGATCCCTACCAAGTTTCAGAGTGACTGAGGGAGTTCCCTGGTGGTCCAAAGGTTAGGACTCTGCTTTCACTGCCAGGGCCTGAGCGCAATCCTTGGCCTGGTCAGGATCCTGCCAGCACCCAGTGCACCAAAAACAAATTGGGCTGACTGAGGGCTCTGAGAGGGGGTCAGAGGTCATGGAGGGGGCCAGGGACCCCTTTACCTGGACTTTGGGGCTCCGCTCTCAGTTTCTCCGAGGCCCCCAGGCACTCCAAACAGTCTCCCCAGCCATACACCTCTGCCTGGTGCTGCTTTCTCTGTGTGCAGGGACCTCTCCGGTGCAGCCTCAGCTGCAGTCTGGGTGCGCCTGGACCCCCACCGGGGAAGAGACAAACCCTCGGCGCCACCAGACGCATAGACCCGGGAGGCCTGGGTCAGCTGCTCCCACCAGCTGCAGGGGCTGGGAGAGCTTGAAGGGGCTGAAGGGTCCGGAGGGGCCTCCCCAGAAGCCCCCCGGAGGCTCTGGGCCAGCCGACCCCCCCAGTGCAGCACAGCTTGCACAGTCTGCTGCAGGGCTGGAGGCGAGCCTGGGGGTGGTGGGGCCTGAGGTGGCCCCAGGGGCAGGTGGTGGTGGTGTTCAAAGAGCAGGTCCAGGTGGAAGGTGAGCACCGACAATGGCTGCAGCAGGAGCAGCAGCTCCGTGGACAAGGAGGGGCAGCCAGCCCGGGCCAGGGAGAAGAAGCCAGTGGGCAGGTACAGGAGGGACAGCAGGCCTGGGAAAGAGCAGGCTACCATCAGCCCCTGCTCTGGGCCTTATCCAGGGGCTTCAGCTGGCCAGTCAACAAACACCCTCCTGGGCCTCACTCTACACTGGGCACCGGGGCAGAGAGAGGGGGACTCAGCAGGATACAGGGTTGCCACAGCCCTGCTGTGGAACCACCACCTAGAGAGGGGTGTGGCAACAAGTATGCATGCATGCTGAGTTGATTCAGTCGTGCCCCTTTGCAACTCCATGGACCATAGCCCACCAGGCTCCTCTGTCCATGATTCTCCAGGCAAGAATACTGGAGTGGATTGCTGTCCCCTCCTCCAGGGGATCTTCCCAACCCAGGGATCGAACCTTCATCTCCTGGGTCTCCTGCATTGACAGGCAGATTCTTTACCACTAGTGCCACTTGGGATGCCCAACAGCAAGTATATAAGTAACAAAAAGGAGGATTTCAGGGCCATGGGAGCAAAATGGGTAGGTGGGGTAGGGAATGGGGGTGGAGCCTCACTGAAGAAGGACCCAAAGGATGAATGAAAGTTAATGAGGAGGCAGGAGGAGCAGGAAGCCCTGCTGGAGGAGGAGGCACAGCAAAAGTAGGGCCCTGGGGCAGAAAGAACTGAAAAGGAGACTGTCGACCAGGGAAAGCCCCAGACCTGAAGGCAAAGGCTGGATAGCCAAGTCTTTGCAGGTTAGAGTGAGGATTAGGGTCACTCCTCCTATTAATAAGACTCCTTCAAAGAGTTCTAAGCAGGACATTTCTGCTGGTGCAGTGGATAAGAACCGGCCAATGCAGGGGACACAGGTTCGATCCCTGGTCTGGGAAGATTCCACGTGCCGCGGAGTAGATAAACCATGTGCCGCAACTACTAAAGCCCAAGCACCCTAGAGCCTGTCCCCTGCAACAAGAGAAGCCACCACAATGAGAAGCCCACTCACAGCAATGAAGCATAGCCCCCACTAGCTGTAACTAGAGAAAGCCATGCAAAGCAATGAACACTCAATGCAACCAAATAAATAATAAATTAATTTTTCAAAAAGAGTTCCAAACATAAGAGTAGTAAGATTGGAGATCTGGATCAAAAGCATTCTGGCATCAGGGGGAACCATCAGAAGAGATTCCTTTTCCTACTTCCCCTAGTCTAGCAAGCTCATCCTCTCCCATTTGAGCCTCTGACCTGCATCTTCCTGGAGACTGGAAAACCACAGCTCCAACTGCTTAGTGCTGGGGGAGAGAGGAGGGAATAGAAGTCAGGGACACCAGCCCCCTGTGGGTGGAGGATGGGAAATAAGACTAGGACAGGGAAGGCCTTCTCTGGGGACATGGGGCACCCACCATATGTCCCACCGAGGACAACCCTGCAGTCCCCAGGCTGTGGGAGGGACACCAGAAAGAAGGCCACTCACTTGAGGAGGCCCAGGATGAAGGCGTGGAAGCGGCTACGGCTGCTTCTCAGCGGAGCCAGACGGCTGACCTGGCTATACAGGGTGCCGAGGGAACGACTGCTGGAGCCTGAGGACACAGGCCGCTGTCAGCCAGACCCTAGCCCTGCCCTCCGCCCAGTCCCACACTCGCCCCCTTCACCTGGCTTCACAGACGCTTCCACAACACTCCAGGGGCTGCTCCGCCGCTGCCCAGTGATGAGGTCTTTCCGGAAAGGCTTCAGCCCGTCGGCCACCAGGGCATGGAGGGCCGGACAGAGGGTGGTCAGCACCAGGTGCCCCACGTCTGGGCTCAGACGGCTATCCCCCAACTGGGCCTGGAGGCGGCACAGTGGGCATGGGTCCAGAGATACCTCCAGCCTTTCCCTGCACCCTCAGAGCTACATGCCCCTCCTCACCCCCCAACACCCTCCCTACAGGCACCTTCACCTTCTGAACCAAGTTCCGGGCGGCCCCAAAGTGCGAGATGATTTTATCCACTGAAGCACTAACAGCTATCAGGAGACCTGGGAGGGGGGCCGGGAAAGAGAAGAAGCGTCAAAGCCCCTTGTCTTTCCCCAGGCAAACCCCGAAGGACTCGGAGAGGCCAGTTCACACAATTTGACCGAGAGAGGAGGCNTGCAGGCGGGATTGGCGGGGCAGATGCGGAGGGGAAGGAGGCCAGCGGGATGGGCAGCCAGGCAAGGAGGGGCGGGAGAAAGAGGGAGCAAAGAGTTAGTCCCCCCGTAACCCAAGGACCCACCCAGTTTCCCTTTCCCGGAGCGCTCCCGGTAGCAGGGGACGGGAAGGATGGGTGGGATGGGTCACACAGAATGGAGAGGAGACAGGGGGTCGGGTCGGAAGCTTTGGAGGTGTAGGGAGGCCAAAGGCCAGCCCTCCTCTCGCCACCTTCTATGGCCACTTACCTTCAGTGCTAGTCTGAGGACCTGGCTGCTCCGGCTCCTTTGAAGCTGGGGCCTCCTCACCAGCAGCTGGGCTGCCCGCCCTGCCCTCCTCGGGCTGCCCCTCTGCTATGGGCTGCAGCCCAGGTCGGTTCTTCTTCCTCCGGGGAGGGACGGGTGGCGGTGGGGGCCGAGGTGGGACCAAGGCCCAGCCAGCTGGGGGGTCTCGGGGAGGGACTGGCGGGGGCGGAGCCCGGCTTCGGGACCGGAGTTCCTTAAAGGTGGTGACTTCCCGGGGAGGCGCCTGGGAGCTGCCAAGCGACCCTGTTGGGGGCAGCTCGGTGTCAGGAGAGAAGACGATGAGCCAGTCACTGCGGTCTTTCTTGGCCTGCGGCACGAGGGGCAGCCCTGGGCCCCGCTTGCGCTTCTGGGCCAGCTCGTGGAAGGACGTGATTGTCCGGTGGGGCACCGGCTCCTCGCTGACGTCACTTCTCCATCCCCCATCAATTTTCCGTGCATCAGTTTTCGAACCAGAGTCAGTTATTTCTGTATTGGTTTTCCAACTGGGGTCGAATTTTCCAGGTTCAGTTTTCCAACATTCAATAGTATTCCCATTGACTTTCCAACCCGAGTTATTGTTCTCAGTGATTTTCCAGCTAGCATCAGTTGTCTCTTTGTCAATCTTCCAAATGGGGTTGATTTTCCAACTAGGTTCGGTTTTCCCAGCATCAATTTTCTCATCATCAGCCTCTGGGAGGTCAGAGGTAGGGAGGTCCTGCTCCTCGGCCTCCTCCTCTTCCTCTAGCCCTGGGGAAGGGAGGTCCTGGCCAGTGGTCAGGGCATTACAATTGGAGTCCAGGCCTGGACCGGATGGAGAGGAAGCTTCAGAGCAGGAATCTGGAGAGCAACAAAAGCTGTCTGGGGAGCAGGTGCCTGGGCCTGCAGAAGCCAGAGGGGAGCCTTGCTCCAGGGGAACGATGCTGGGCTGAGGGTGAACATCCTCGTTGCCAGGGAGGTCCCTGGAGTAGACTGAGATGGGGGACTCATCAGGGCTAAGATCTGAGCAGGAGCTGAGAGAGGAGGAACAGCCCGGGTCTGAGGGAGAGGCAGCCCCCTCCTCCTGTGCTAGGTCCTGCCGGTTTTCTAGGCCTGGCCCATGCTCCTGGCAACATCGGCAGGGCACGGCTGGGCTGTTGGAATTGGCGTCCACCAAGGTCCCACTGCAGGGACCCCGGCTCTCCTTGCCCCCGGTGTCCCCTGGGGGAGGAGATGTGCTCAAGGGCCCCTCCCGGAGCTCCGGACGGCGGGACAAATGCAGGCCTAGAGAGACATGCTGGAGGTGGATGTGGTTGAGGTTGCAGAGTAAAGCCCTCTGAGGGGACAGCATGATGCCGGCGGCGACGGAATGGCCTCTAGAGAATGAGGAGGATCGGACCTCACATCCACTTGCCTGGCAACCGCAGATGCAGCCCTAGAAGAGAGGGATAGTGAAACCCAGCCAGGGAGGGTGCGGGCCGCGGGAAGAACACCAAGGTGACTTAGGTGCTGGGGCAAGCGTGGAAGGCCTCCTTGGCCAATATTTAAACGCGATGCAAATGGACATCGACTGGCTATTCGTTTCCGCTGCAGTGTTTGCAGGTGGAGTCGAATGTAACCCCCACCCCCGAGAATGGGGCGGGGAGGGTCAGAGAATGCGGCTGCGCCCTCGATCTCCTTGGAGGTGCGGAGGCTTGTAAAAGGATGGGACCCAGAAGGGACCCTGGTCCTCTCTGCTGCAACCTGGCCCTGCCCCTCACTCCCAGGGGAAGGGGTTGAGAGGCCCCGCCCAAATGATCTGAAATGGGGTGGGGGGAGGTGCGTCCGGCTGGTTGATGCAGGAAAGGGGCAGGCATGGGGAAAAGGACTGAGCTGCAGGAGCAACCGTCAGCCTGTCAACTCCACCGGGCAGGCCGGCCGGCACGGGCCTCGGCTCTGGGCTCCAGCCTACAGCCGCGGTGCACCTTCACCCTTCTGCGAACACCAGTATGTCTGTCCCATTCTCTCTGCACTTGTCTCTATGGTGCAGCTCCACCCGACTCCTTCTCTATTTTTCACTGCTCCCCTCTCCTGCCCCACCCCGCGAACCCCAATCCCTCCATCCACACCCGCAGGCCAAGCCATCCTCACCAGGATCCTCCTGCAGCCGCTCCGGCGTCTGGAGCCGCGTCCGGCTCCGCGGCTGCGGTCCCCGCCCAGCCCGCACAGACCGGAGGGGAGGGGCACTGGGATGACCCGCCGGAGCTGCGCAGCCGCGCCCCTCCACACATGGGCGTGGCAAGTTTCAGACCCAGCCCCCAGCGCTTGACGCTTTCGCCTGTGTCACCCACCCAGGCCCAGCTCAAGGGCTTTTGATGCTTTCTAAGGTCCCACTGAAGGGACCTTTTAGTCCCAAGGGGGTCCTGAAATCAAAGCCTAAGGTTCCGGCTTCCATGCAACTGACCCCTACCCTGCCCATTCTAGACAAAGCTGCGCCCCTGGCTGGCACAAGCAGAAACGGAAGAACCACAGGTTAGACAATAATTTATTGAGAAGCCTCCCTTCCCCACCTTCACAGACTCTACGTCACTTTTTCCGCTTGTAGATCTTTTGTGCTAACCCCAGGAAGATGGCTGGGGGCAGGGGCGCAGCATACTGCTCGATGAGACCCATAATGTGGGTGTAACTGTCTTCTTCATATTGCATGTACACAGCCGACAGATTCATCTCCTCGTAGAGCGCCTTCACTCGGGCCACCTTCTCAGCCTCCTTCTGCCCATAGTTCTCCTGAAGGGTCGGGAGTAGGAAAACTGGCTTATTAGCCTTCCCTCAACACCTCTAGGTCCCCTCCATTCCCCCATCCAGAACCTCTCCAATGCCATTTATTCATTCCATTCCTGCCTCCAGTTTCAGGGGTCTCTGAGTAGCTATGATCTCGAACTCCAGCCCCCTCCCTGCCCCCGTCCCCATCCCAAATGCTCACTCAGTGGGGTTCAGGCCTCAGCTTCCTCTACCCCAGGGTTTCTCAACCCTTGGCCCATTTGAAATTTCTGGCAGATAGTTCTTTGTGGGAAGCTACTGTATGTGTGGTATTTGGCAGCATCTCCGGCTTCTACCCACTAGGGATCCCAGTGGCACACACACACACACACACACACACACACACACACACACCAAGTTATGATGAAAAAAAAAAAAGTCTCCTGACACTGTCAAATGCCAGGGCAGGCGTGCGTGCGTCCATGCGTGTGTGTGTCAAATCACCCCCATTGAAAAACCACTGCTCTTTCCCCTACTCCACAGCTTGGGGGTCCACAGCACACCCAGGGCACCTGCAGGATTTGGCGCTGTTCTGGAGAGGCCCGCTGCAGACACTGAACCACCAGCCAGCTGCACTTGTTGTCCTGGATGTCTGTGCCGACCTTACCCGTCTCGCTGGGGTCCCCAAAGAGATCAAGGTAATCATCCTGGGCAGAGGGGGTGCAGAAAAGGAGGAATGAAGAGACTGTAAGGCAGGGAAGGAGCAAAGCTGGAGCCTGTTTTCTGCCAGTGCCCCATGCCTTCCTACCTGAATCTGAAAGAACTCTCCCATCTCCAGCAGGATCTTCTTGGCATTGGCATGCTCCTTCTCCCCATCAATGCCAGCCTACAGTGAAAAGGGGGTTAACAAGTCATACACCAGAGGTGCCTGCATCTTCCTGGCTGCTTCCTCCCACGAAGAGGGTCTTGCCCCAGTACAGGCCCCCCAAGTCTTCTCTCCTTTCAGACATCCTTGGCTTCCCTGATAAAGGAAGTCCTGGCTGACGCTCGACCCTCTATCCCACTGATTTTAGCTATGGGTCTTCTTGCAAGTCACAGCAGAGGTGAGTCCATTCTGGAGGCCCTCAGACTCTCTTCTCTCACAAGGCTCAGTCCCTGAGTCGCTCTGATCCTGCTTCCTAATCTTTTTACCATTTCCAAATTCTTGCACTATGGAAAGGAAATTTGGAGAAGGTCAGCATAGTTAACCCCACTGACTGCCTTTGAATCTAGTCTTCTCTCTCAGCCTGAATTATCTCCTCCCCACTTCTACTACTGTACACAGATGGAGAATTCATTGTTCCCCCTTGATGGGCTGTCCACTTTCATGTAAACCACTCAGTTTATTTTTATAATTAGTCCGACGGGTGGGGATTTTATCCACATCTTATAGCTGAGGGAACAGACTCAGCAAGAGTAAGTAACTTGCTCAATATCACTTAGCCATTCCTAGTGGGGGCATGCCTGCTCCGTGGCCTCCTTATTGAAAGGCCCACATGAGCAGGGCAGCAAGAGATGAAGAGGCTCACTCACCATATACATGGCAGCAGCTACAGGAAGGTAAAAGGAGTAGAAAGCTGTCTTATACTTGACAATAGACTTATACCTGCGTGCAGGGAGAAGATAAACTCCTTAGAAGGGTTATGCACCCCCTCCCAGTACTCCCTCTCACTGTCCAGATGTGGTTCCCATGGTCCCTCACCTCTTTTCTGTGAATCTGCCAAGATCCACGCTGCCCTGGGGGGCTGTGATGAGGTCCAAGGTCTGTCCGATCTCAGTTTGATAAGAACTCTAAGGAGCAGGAAGATGGTCTGTGAACTGGGCTTTCTCCAGGGCCAGAGAACTCTGAAATCTTGGGCTCTACATCCCACAGCAGTTGATAATTGGGTGGTCAGAAAGACAGGAGGAGGAAGAGAGGGCTCCCAAACTCAAGGTCCACACAGTCCCACACATGCCCTTTACCACTCCTTCCAATCACAGAGACACAAGGAAGCTGCCACCGCCACCCGCCCCTACCCCCTCACTCAATTACTTCCCCTTCCAGGCAAACCTGGGTATCACCCTAAAACAAGACTGTCCCATAGAGGACAGTGAGCATGGCATATCTGGACGACAATGTCCCATAGAAGCCAAGGCCACTCTGGGAGCCCTAGTCTGCAGCACACCTGCAGGAAGAGCTCGATCAGGTCCAGGTAATAGGGCTGCTCCCGACAGTACAGCTTCAACAGGCGGTAGACAGATGATTCCAGAAGGAAAGCATCATTGATGGCATCCAAACCTATGCCTGGCTGTCAGGGACACAGAAAAACAAGCAATCAACCTCTGGCTTAGACTCATACCAAGAACCCATGACACCTCCTCTATGGGCTCCATGCGACCCTTTCCCAGTGGTCTGCTGCCATGCCCGCCGCGCTACCTTCCTGCCCACTTACCTTCTGATACCAGCAGGTCTGCCCCCGGCGGGTGAGGGATGAGTCCATAATGTCGTCTGACACCAGAAAGAAGGCTTGGAGCTAGGAGGATGGAAAGTGGAGTAAGAGTCCCAGGGCTCCTTATGATTGTCCCTTCTGAGAGATGCTGCTTTTAAGAATCACTGAACAGGGAAGGTAGGTCAGGATGAGGCCGAGGACTGGTTGTTTTGGCCACACTGTGTGTCATGTGGGATCTTAGTTCTCCAACCAGGGATCGAACCTGTGTCCCCTGCATTGAGAGCACGGAATCTCAACCACTGCACTGCCAGGGAAGTTCACTGAGGACTTTTAATCTGGGCTGTGGGACTTTGGAAAATTGTATGACTTCTTCGGCTCAGGCTTCCCAACTATAAAAAGGGACGAAAAACTCCCTTGTTTTCAGAGTAAGAGATATAACAGATCTCCAGACAATCCCTGGTATCAGGGAGATGATGAAATATCTTCATATACTGTACTCCTCCCTGGCCAAAAACTTTGGGGAGGGTTTCAAGCAAGATTTCTTCATGCAGCATGACTTTGCGTGACTTCATGAACAAGAAAGGCTGGTTCCTGCATTCTCTCCGGGCACTGCTTACCCACTCCAGCAAACAGGAACAAAACGTCATACCTCAGGAAGCTCATTTAGGAGCCTGGGTCTAATAGGGTGGAACTGAAGTCTGACTGCTGGTAACTTTCACCCATGGCTCTTAAACATCCTCAAAGGGCTTCCTCTTCTGAGTGCCAGCCTCCTGGAAAATACCAGACTGTGCTGGCTCCCTGCAGGACTGTGAACTACCTTGAGGCAGGGACAAGGTGTTTGACTGCATGGCATTCCCAAAGCCCAGCACAGTGCTGGTCCATAAATGTTTGTCTAAGAAATACATGAGAAGATGAAGCACTGTAACTTCTCCCGGAGATACTTTTAGCAGCCAGGCTACATATTCCGGCTCCCTCAGCTAGTGAAGACATGGTTTGTTGTTTTTTTCCTTTTTGGCCACACCGCATGTCCTGTGGGATCTTAGTTCCTCGACCAGGGATTGAATCTGGGCCCTACTTCAGTAGTGAAAGTGCTGAGCCCTAACCACTGGACCACTATAGGAATTCCTTGGAAGACATGGTTTTTAAACCTTCACCCCACCCTGATCCCTGTGTGTGTTCCAGTGGATCTGCATGGCTCAGAGGAAGTGCCCACCACGACCCACCAGCTCAGGGGTGCACAGTGCAGAAAGGGCTGCTGTCATTCCAGGCCAAGTCCCCCGGAAGGAGGTCTACACCTGCACCTTTCCCTCTGGCGTCGCCCTGGAGTGGGGCCTGGGCTTCCCACATTGGGGCACACATTTTCTTTACAATGTGTCTCTGTGGAGTGGCATTGTTCCCTGAAGCCACAGCTCCACTGCCTCCCCTGAGTGGCTACAAGGGCCAGCTGGTTTCAACCAGCACCACTCAACCAAGATAGTCCCTGAAGGGCATTCATTCCATGGCCTCCCTCAATCTCCTCTGCCCCCAACTGCACGTTCTGTTTATTAGGAGAACATTAAATCTACAGGGATTTTACCACAGTATTGGGCTGGGTTTTTTAGTAATCTCCCCAGGTATGTGTTACAGTGGGAAGTAACAAGAAACACACCACATTACCCATACCACATCCTTAACAAAATATCTCCCCTGCCTATTTCCTCTAGATACTAATCAGACTGGGCTGTGAGCCACTCTATCAAATAATTGGCCTAGACTTTTAAATGGAGGAAGTATTCTAAAGACTGAAGAAAAACTAACAAGTGCAATGCATCACTTCTGCTTGGATCCTAGTTTTTTTTTTAACCTTATAGTAGACAATTGGGGAAGAATTATGAATATTTAAATATGGAATATATATTAGATAATATTATGATATTAATGTTAACTATCACGACTGTTGCTCTGATTTGAATGCTTCCTCCCCAAATTCCTCTGTTGAAATCCTAACCTTCAAAGATAACAGTATTAGAAGGTGGACCCTTTGAGAGGTGCTCAGATCATGAGGGTGGAAGCCTCATGCAAGGGATTAGTGCCCTTATGAAGCAGACCTCCAAGAGCTCCCTTGCCCCTTCCACTTGAGGACATAGCAAGAAGATGCTGGCTATGAATCAGGAAAAGAAGTCTGACTCCTGGTAAGACCCAGTCCCGTGGGTGCCTTAATCTCAGACATCCCAGCCTTCAGAGATGCAAGAGATAAATTTTCTGTTGTTTATAAGTTACCCAATCACTGGTATTTTGTTGTTGTTCAGTCGCTTGGTCATGTCCAACTCTTTGCAGCCCCATGGATTGCAGCACGCCAGGCCTCCTTGTCCCTCACTACCTCTCAGAGTTTGCCCAGGTTCATGTCCATTGAATCAGTGATGTTATCCAACCAGCTTATTTTATTATAGCAGCCCAAACAGACTAAGACAGATGTGAAAATGGTATTGTGGTTATATAAGCAAATGTCCTTGTTTTTAGGAGGTAAATGCTGAAATAGAAAAGTAAGAGGTTGAAGGAGATGTGGTAGGAGTGAAAGGAAGATAAAAGCAGAGATTATAACAAAAATCATCCAAAACAATGGTGGACTGCTCAAATGGGATCTTAGGGGAAGTGGTCACAGTACAACTGCGTTTAAGAAAACACGGGAATTCCCTGAAAGTCCAGTGGTTAGGACTCAGCATTTTCACTGCCAGGACCAAGGGTCATCCCTCGTTAGGGAACTAAGATCCCACAAGCAGCACGGTTTGGTCAAAACCAACCAACCCAACTGCTGGTGAACCCACAGCGCAGCTAAGGTTAGTAACAACTGATTTTACCAGGTGAACTGCTGGGCCCCCCACAGCTCTGCCTTATCCTCCTGCCCTTCACTCTTTGCCTGCTGTCTGTGGCTATGGGCTCCTCAGCACCATTGATCCCTAGAAGGGCACCTCTGTCACCAGGGGCCCCCTCCTCAGTGAGGTCATCATCCTTTTACCCCCTTGAAGGCAAATCCCTACTGTATAGCCCCATCCCCCTTACAAGCTCCAGACTGGAAATTCTACCACCTGCAGGACAGACAGCGCCACCCGATCTGCTCACACCAAGAGCGCAGCAGGGCCAGTGCTGAGCTCATCACACCCTCCCTCAGGCCAGCTGCTCCTCTCCACAGGCCAGGATCCCCCGTCATTCACCAAGCCCAGAGTGTCTTCCTTCCTGGGCTCATCTCCCCACTCCTCAGAGCCCAGCACCTCCCAACTCCAGAACCTAGTCCCCGTGGGAAGCCTAAAATGGAGACTTTAGGCCAGGCCAGCAAACCATACACCTTCAAGAACCAACTGAGCTTGGAGACAGGAAGACTGCACAAAACAGACAGATCCATACAAGAGTCCGTCTCCAGTCTTGGGGAAGTGGCTTCAATTCAACTTCGGCCAACTATTGCTATATGGGACTCTGGACCCATAGCTAGCAATTTTCCATGTGATACAAGACATCTGGGGTTTCATGTGAAATCTCTCCTTTTGTTAGATTTAGGGAACTTAATTTTTAAATATTTTCAAAAACTACCAATAGGCTTCCAGTTTTCAATCTCTGCCATAGAGTAATCTAGAAGAACTATCTCACTTTTGTGGCTGTCCCCTGCTCAGAAGAAAGAGCTGACAACCCCATGGCCAGTTCCAAGACCAGGGCGCACCGCCAGAGTACAGGTGAAACATCCACCTACCGGTATAAGGGCCTCCCCACATCTGTTAACCCCTAGTCACTAAGTTTGGCCACAGCACACTAGAGGCACAGAAACACAACCGAGAAGCCGAGTTTCAGGCCCATCCCTCCCCTCCTGTCCCACCCCATCCCACCCAGGGCACCCCCACTCTAGTAAACCTCATCTTCGCCTGCTGCTCCCCATCCTTCTCACCAGTTCCGCACACCAGCCCACAGTCAGGGCCCGCTGGAGACTGTCAGGATCTTGTTTCCCAGGCCCCACAAGCTCCCGGAATGTTATCACCACCGTCAAACCTCGATTGTACTTGCCTCCGATGACATTGTACTCCAGGACCTGGGGAAAGAGCAGAGGGACAAGGAAGGCATCAGGGTCTGCGGAGCAGCTATTCTGAGATTTCTTGTTTTCTCCCACCAGCGACCAGGGAACCTAACTTTATCCTTCTCAGTCCCAACCCCTCCTCCAGGCAGCCTCTGAACTACTACTCTCTTGGCTTCTTCCAAGTCATGGAGCAGAGCTGGAAGTTCCCCAGTCCCCAGGCTCTCTCTGTGTTGTCTTCTTCAGAACACTGAAAGGCTCCATACTGGAGATTAAAATCTGCTCCCAAACCCAGACAGGGGTTGAACCCGGGGAAAACTCTTGTGCATGCTAAGGGAATGACTAGCTCAGGTCTCTCCTATCCCCATTCCTCCTTTCTCAGCCACCTCCTCTGTGCCCCGCTCCACAGTTCAGCCTATCTGCAAATACAAAGCCTCTCATTTAACTAAGACAAGCCCCCTCCTCCCCAAGTTAGCCAGAGGACAGCTTGGAGGGGACTCAGGTTGAGGGGACCATCCGCTACTCCTTCAGTGGCATCGCCTCCTGCTGGGGCTTCTCATTTTGCCTTCTGCTGCCCTGTTGTCAACCAGATGGAATTCACTGGGAAGACTTCCTTTTTTATCTCCATCCCAGTACAGACTTCCTTTTCCTTAGTTTCCCTCAGACAAATGAGACAGCGTTACAAAAAGAATTACCAAGTATTCCAAAAGAATAAGGCAACATAGGTATCTCAACAGTTTCTGCCCTAGAGGAGGGGTTTCTGATGGAACACTACCTTCACTCAGCCCCACCTCAGACTGCTTCCTCCCTTCCTCTCAGGTCCCTGCCAAGGCAGCCCCTTATGATTTCTGGACACCTAATTTCCTGTCTCAACAAAATCAAAGACTTACCCAGATCAAGGCCTTCACCCCCAGGGAGCTCCACCCCTATGCAAAGCAGTATGTCTGGCCTATCAGAACCACAAAGCTGGATTGATTGGACCTGCCCGGGCTCCGACCCCTCCAGAATGAACCCAGAGTCTCTCAGATAAGTCTGTTCCCACACCTGTCAAAAGTCACCCCAGAGCCAGAGAGACACCCCTCACATGTGCAGAGATTGCAAAGGTTCACCCTCTCAAGTTGTAAATCCCTCACCTCCTTGAGTCGGATAATGGCATCTCCTGTCTCTGGGTGCCCAATGTCCTCCTCGGTCAGCACCTTGACAATCTGGGAGAAGTGCTGGATGAAATCCTGCCTTTCTTGGGCGTAAGCGTCCAATTTCTGGTCTCCATTCATTCTGAGGGAGGAGTAAAATGCTCTGACAAGAGGGAGGACAAGTCAGAAACCTAATCAGCTGCTCCCCTCCCCAAGGCCCCTCACCCCTGCCAAACTCACCGAGGCTCCTCTGTCCACGCTTGCCGCCAGCAGCGGGCACTGTGCCAGGCCCCCAGGACTGGGCACCAGTGCCCCAGGGTGGGTCGCCGTAGGGGACCCAGCAACCTGTCCTGGGGCACCCAGCACGGGGCTGGCAGCAAGAAGACCCCCACAGATCTCAGCCAGCGGGACAGGGGCAGCATGGGGGTGGCATAGGGAGGGGGCACTGAGCACTCCCTGCAGGGCAAGCACCAGAGGCAGATGCACACTGTCAGCTCCCCAAGTCACCCTCCAAACTTTCACTTCTGTACCCAGAATGCCCCACTCTCTTCTGGGCTAAGCTGGAGGGCACTTACAGAAAGAAACGCGGGGAACAAAAACTACCGCTGGGTAACCGAGACTCAGCTGATCATACTTAAAATAAGAAGGCTAGAACTCAAAGCCACCTAACTTTACCCGGTTGAGGAACCGTCAACGCCTCCACCAGGGAGCCTCTGGAATTGCTATACTCTTGCTTTCTTTGTCCAAACTCTGGAGCACAGACTGAAGAATCCAGAGTAAAGGACCTCAGGACCGGGGACTGGGAGGATCTTTAAATCACCCTCTTTTATAGAGGCCAAACTGTGGCTCTAGGAGGTAGGAGGATACCCGGGGAATGGCAGCGCCAAATCTAGAACCCAAGTCTCCCTCGGTAGGCAGGGAGAGGGGAGCGCAGGCTTTGAGATGTGAAAGCAGAACCCCTGGGTACTATGCACATGTAGTCTGGGGCTCTGGGACTGGACCTCACAGAGCCAGGACTGTGCTGACAGCCTCGGAGCAACACTGGGTGGGTGGGNTATGGACAGAAGAGCCTGGTGGGCTGTAGTCCATGGGGTTGCTAAGAGTCGGACATGACTGAGCGACTTCACTTTCACCTTTCACTTTCATGCACTGGAGAAGGAAATGGCAACCCACTCCAGTGTTCTTGCCTGGAGAATCACAGTGACGGGGAGCCTGGTGGGCTGCCGTCTCTGGGGTCACACAGAGTCGAACACAACTGAAGTGACTTAGCAGCAACTGTTACTCAGATTTCACAATTGCCAACATTCTGTTCATCTGATTTGATTAAACTGCCTCCCTCTTCTTCTCCCTCTACAAACCACCTTTCTTTGCTGGAATATTTTTAATCAAATCCCCACCATTAATATTATCATACCAACAAACATTTCCAGATATATTTCTAATACGTAAAGAATTTTTTAACACAACACACAAAATTAATGGTAATTCCTTAATATTGCCTAATGCCCAACCCATGGTCAAATTTCCTGAATTGTCTCCAAGGTATCTTTTGCAATTGGTTTGATCGAATCAGAATCCAAATCAGGTCTACTCATTGCATTTGATTCGTATGTGTATAAAGTCATTTTTAAATAAATGCTTCCTCCTTCACCCCTTTTCCCATGCTATCTAATTGTTGATGAAATCAGGTCATTTGTTTGTAGAATTGCCTATATCCAGATTTAGCTGATGGCATCTTCAAGTCTTTGTTTAATTCTTGCCTCTATTTCCTATAAATTAGTAGTTAGGCTGGATGCTTCATTAGAATCAGAATTCTTCTGAGGCAAATACTCATTCCTGTTCTATTATCTTGAGGCACATGGGTCTTTTGCCCCACTTTTACTGGTGCCAAACCTAATGGTTTCAGTAGCTCCTGACTGTGTTTTAAAATTTAACTGAATGGAAGAAGGAGACAAGAAAGCCCATCTAATGATGCTGGAGAGCTGGTGAAATCTAGATAGTTGAATAGGAATTTGATTTAGCAGAGAAAATAGGGAAGGTGTAGGGAACCATGTGTGCAAAGGCAAGACACTGAGAGGAACTGCGAGGATTCTGGCATGGACGGAGGAGTGGAGAACTGGAAGATATAGTTAGAAGTGATCAGGGTCCAGAGAGTAAAGCCTTTTACATGCCCTGAGGAATCAGTGATGTCCTCTATCAGAGCAGGCAGATCAGACCTGATTTTTAGATAACTTTGGCTGCAGTGGGAGGCTCCCATGCAGATTGGGACCTACTAGTGATGAGACTCCAGGCAGGAAAAATCTGGACAATTAGTGAGCAGAAGCAGGTCACAGTCCCTGGGAGGAAGGGTATTTGGAAAATGTTTGGAACTGAGAGATTTTGTTGGTTGATGTCAGTTGTGGGTAGTGAGAGTCCTCCAATTTCACTGAGATTCAGAGAGAGAGCTGAGGGGGCAGTGTAGGATGGGGTGAGGGTAAGGGGTATAAAAGAAGTTGCTTGGCTGTAGGAGAAGGTGCAGGGTGGAGAGGCTCCGACCAGTGAGTGTGGCCTCTCCCATGGTGGTAAGAGGTGGACTGTTGGATGTGAGGGTCTGCAGCCCAGGAGAGCGGCTGGGGCTGGCTGGGCCCTTCTGAGTCACACTGACAGCTGGGTCCCCTCATTCATCAAAGTTATTTATTGAGCACCTGTCAGGCACTAGGAGTAAAGCAGAGGACAAAACAGACAAAATTCCTGTCTACCTGGAACTCTCTAGGTGGGGTGAAGTGAAAGTCTCATAGTCATGTTGGACTCCGATCCCATGGATTGTAGCCTGCCTGGATCCTCTGTCTATGGAATTCTCCAGGCAAGAATACTGGAGTGGGTTGCCATGCCCTCCTCCAGTGGATCTTCCTGATGAAGGGATCGAACCTGGGTCTCCTGCGTTGCACGCAGATTCTTTACCAATTAGGGAAGCCCCTAGGTGGGGTGGAAACACGGTTAACAAGTGACATGTATAAAAGTTAAGGAAGGAAAGAGAGTAAAGCAGGAAAGGGAGGACTGCAGTGTTAAATGAGTGATCAGGGAAGGCCTCACTGGCAAGGCGATGCATGAAAAGAAATCAGAAGGAAGTAATAAGCAAGGTGGGCTTCCCAGGTGGTTAGTGGTAAAGAATCCACCTGCCAGTGCAGGAGAAATAAGAGCCGCAGGTTCTATTCCTGGGTCGGGAAGATCTCCTGGGGGAAAGCATGGCAAACTACTCCATTATTCTCGCCTGCCCATGGACAGAGGAGCTTGGAGGGCTTCAGTCCTCGAGGTTGCAAAGAGTCAGACACGACTAAGTGACTTAGCACTCACACAATAAGGAAGGCGTTACTTCCTTATCTAGAGGAAGGGCATTCTCTATAGATAGAGGCGGGAACAGCAAATGAGCAGCCCTCTCTGAGGCAGGAACTGATTCCCCACATTTGAGAAACAACAAGGAGGTCAGTGTGACAGGATTAAAGGGATAGTAAGAGGACTGGGGGGCTACCCAGGTGGTGCCTGTGCTAAAGAACCCGCCTGCCAATGCAAGAGACATAAGAGACGCAGGTTCGACCCCTGGGTCAGGAAGATCCCCTAGAGGACCCACTCCAGTATTCTTGCCTGCAGAATACCACGGACAGAGGAGCCTGGCGGGCTACAGTCTGTGGGGTCGCAAAGAGTCAGACACGACTGAGCGACCGAGCACAAGAGGACTGGGAGGGAGCAAGGCCTTGTGAGGATTTTGGCTTTTACTCCGAGCATGATGGGGCTCATTAGGGGTAAGCAGAGCGTTCTTTTCTCAGCCTCCACCTCCTCCTCCCCACGCCTCAATGTATGGCTCTTCCACTCACCCATCCTCCCACCAGAGTGGACCCTCTGCCCCGCCCCAAATGCAACATGAGACCTAGGCCAAATAGGACAGGCCTTCACAAAAGGCTCCAGGAGGAGGAGGCAAGGACCTGGGCCCATACACCCATGTTCGTAGCAGCATTATGCCCAATAGTCGAAAGACAGCAACGACCCTAGGGTCCATCAACAGAGGAATGGATAAACAATGTGGCATATATGTATGATGGAATATCATTCGGCCTTAAAAAGGAAGAGAATTCTGTCTGATGCATAAAACCACGGGGATGAATCTTGAAGGCATTGTACTAAGTGAAATAAGCCAGGCACAAAAGGAAAAATAATGTGTGAGTCCACTTATAGGGAGTACCTAAAATAGTCAATTCATACAGCCAGAAAGTAGAATAGTTGTTGCCAGGAATTGGGAAGAGGGAAGAGTAGGGAGTTACTATTTAATTGGTATAGTTTTTCTGTTTGAGTTGATAAAAAAGTTTGGGGAATAAAGAGTAGTGGTTGCCCAACATTGTGAATGTACTTAAAACCACTGAATTATAAGTCTCAAGTGGGAACAATTATATATTGTTTGTACCTGCATCATCTATTTCTTGGAGAACACACAGAAAGCTCAGAAATCTGGTAACCTGCTGAGGGAAACTCAGTGGCTGGGCAAGGAGGTGAAGGAAGACTTGACCTTTGAATTTTAACATTGTGTAAATATCTATACAAAAAACCTGAATAGGGCTTCCCTGGTAGCTCAGTGGGAAAGAATCCACCTGTCAGTGCAGGAGACACAGGTTCTATCCCTGATCTGGAAGATCCCATATGCTGCCCAGCAATTTAAGCCCGTGGGCCACAACTATGGGGCCTGTGCTCTGGCCCTAGGCAGAGACGTGAGCCCACGTGCTGCAACTGCTGAAGTCTGAGCCACGTAGAGCCGGTGCTCCGCAGCAAGACAAAGCCACTGCAACGAGAAGCCTGCTCACTGAACCCCGCGGGGAGCAACCAATACCCAGAACAGCCAAAAATAAAGAAAATAAAAATAAACCTGAATACATTCTGGACGAATTCGATGGCACTTCTGGAAATAGTGCAGGGAAATAGGAAATAGAGGCAGGGGCCCACCCCCGATATTCTGCTGACTACAGAGGCAGAGAAGTCATCACGTTTGCTGGAGAACAAGAGCAATATTTCGGCGCTCTCTGTTCCAGCAGTGCTCACAGCAAGTCCCTATACGTTATTGCATGGAGAGCTCCGGAAGGTTTATTATCTCGGTTTGCAGATGACGAAACCAAGACTGAGAGAGTCTCCGCCTCACTTTGGCTCCTGGTGGGGACAGGGGCTCAGGCCAGGGACCTCCTTTTCCCCGGGGGCCCCCAGCCTCGTCCTCGTGCAAGTGGGCGGTGTTCTCTGGTTGGAAGAATAAAGGCACCTAGACATTGTGTGTGTGTGTGTGTGTGTGTGTGTAAGGAAAAGTGTGTGAGGTTCCAGTGTGTCTGAATCTTTGTGAGTCTTCTGTATGCCTGTGCGCCAGCAGTGTGTTGACTGTGTGTGTTAGAGTTGGGGGTGTGTGTGCATGGGTGAAATGGGGGTGCTTGTGTCCATGTCTGCGGGCAGTCTCTGTCCTTGACTGTACGGCTCTGGTGTCGCCTCTGTGAAACCACCCTGGCCTCCCTGGCCAGCATCACTGTCTCTCTCCTGGTGCCCTCCCTCCTGGACACAGCTCCATCACCCTGCCTGACACACACACTTTATTAAACCTCACTGCGGACATCCCTGTCCCTCTCCTGTCTGGGCAGGGAGCTGAAGTCTGCACGGGTCAGGGCACATGGTGGCCCATCCATGCGTGTGTGCGTGTTTGATGTCACGTGAGAGGCCTGTATTTGTTGGAAGGTGTCAGGGGTGGGGAAGGGTCCCATCTGACAAAGTACAGTACACCCATTCTCTTTGGATCCTGGGGGGCCTCTAGTCCTTCTCCCAGATTTCTTACCCACAGGCCTCCTACTCAGAGCTGCCCAACCCCATGAGAAAGGGCAGGCCATCTCTCACGTGGTTACTTATGGACCCAGGGTCAGCCAGACTGCTCTTCCTCTGTGGCCTGATTTTAGGGCAAGGCCTAAAGGTCTGTCCATCGGCTGGATAGGACAGGGCCCGCCTTGGGACACCAGGCCCTACCTCCTGTTGGTCCTCCCAACTGGTCCTGGAGTCAGTTTGAAATTGCCAGGTCAAACTTACTGTCTCTCTCCAACCCCCAAGCACAAGGCCTGAATTCCAGCCCCTGCAGTTTATTATGTTATGTTCACGCTAGTAACAGCTGTGGTGCATTTTTGCTTGTTCTGTCCTCTGTAGACAGAGCCTAGGACCCCAGGGTCATTCCCCCCAGGGAAGTCCTTTCTTCTGTCGATCCTCTTTCTTTTCCAATCAAGGTCTGAAGCTTCTCCCCTTCTCTTCCAGAAACAGCGCTGAAAGGGAAGGAATAGGGCTTAAATGGTTACACTGCTGCTGCTGCCGCTAAGTCGCTTCAGTCGTGTCCAACTGTGCGACCCCATAGACGGCAGCCCCCCAGGCTCCCCCGTCCCTGGGATTCTCCAGGCAAGAACACTGGAGTGGGCTGCCATTGCCTTCTCCAATGCATGAAAGTGAAAAGTGAAACGGAAGTCGCTCAGTCGTGTCTGACTCTTCGCAACTTCGTGGTCTGCAGCCCACCAGGCTCCTCCATCCATGGGATTTTCCAGGCAAGAGTACTGGAGTGGGGTGCCATTGCCTTCTCCAATGGTTATACCACTCAGACTCTATAACTACACTCTCTGGAGTGGTTGGCCCAGTTCTACCAGTGGCAAGATTTTTAGCTCCAGGAAAGTGTGTCAGACCAAAGCCTTTCTCAAATTGGATAATTCAAGGACTGTTTCGTAAGAGGATTATGTGCAAAGGTATGGGCAGACCATTGGTGAACCACAAGGAAGAGTGAGTGCATTACCCTCAAGCTAGTAGCAGTGGTTTAGGTACATCCCTCATGGGCCCAAGAGATGGAGGGAGCACGGTTCCTAGAATCTGGAGAGAGAGGGCCACCCAGAAAGCAGACGGCAGGTACTGTGATCTACAGCAACCCCACAGAGGGAGGGCAGGGACACACCCAGACTTACTCTCCTCTAACTCATCTGTCAGGGCCACTCTCCAGCCAACCCCTACAGAAGTCACGGGGCAAGGCCTTCAGCCTCCTGGCTGCAGAGCAGAGTGGAAAGGCTAAAGAAAGGATGTGGAGTGGCAACAGAAGTCCAACACACCCTGCTAGCCTGAGTTCCCTCATCGGTAAAACAGGCTATCAAGGGAATTCCCTGGCAGTCCAGTGGTTAGGACTCTGTGCTTTCACTGCTAGGGCCTGGCTTCAATCCCTGGTCGCAGAAATAAGATCCCACAAGCCGCACATGCAGCCAAACTAACTTAAAACAAACCAGGCTATTCGTCCCACCTTGCTTCTAGGTTGTCATGGTGATAAAAGGTGAGGATGTGTATGAGGCCTTGCATGTTGTACCAGCACATGCTGTGTGCTCAGTGAACACATTCAATGGTCTGCCTGTCTCTTAATGATGAACTGACATGGCAAACTTGTGTGCCTCCTAAGTTCAGTCATGTCTGGCTCCTTTTGATAAGACCAGCAGTTTTGTTATCCTCTCCCCCTTCTCTCTCCACAGTCCAGGAGGCTCCAGCTCGGAATTTTGAAGCGTGTCAGTGCAGAAGAACATGCTCCCCAAGGGGCTCCGGTCATGGATTTCTAAGTCCCAACAGGATGTAGTGAAGTCCATCCTGACTGGGGCTCCAGGAGGTAAGAAGGGGCATCAGATGCCCCAGCTATACAGTAAAGAGAAGGGGAGAAATGAAAGCAGGAATCAGGTGTGGGTGGGAGGACAAATGGTCCATATTTGCTGCTGGCTAGGAGGTATTTGGGGAGGATCTGTGTTCACAGTCTCCTCCATGTTAATTTATAGCGATGCTATGGACTATAGTGGCCAGGCTCTTCTGTCCATGAGATTCTCCAGGCAAGAAGACTGGAGTGCACTGCCATGCCCTCTTCCAGGGGATCTTCCCGACCCAGGGATCGAACCCACGTCTCTTATGTTTCCTTCATTGGCAGGCAGGTTCCTATCTAAAACCGAGACCTTGAATGTTTTCCCCTGCAAACCTCTCTTCCCTTCCTTACCTAACTGCTCAAGCCAGAGTCCCTCAGTGCCATCCTTTGGGTCTGGGAGCCTTGCTATGTCTCTCTCTCCCCACATGGCACCATCATTCCATTCTGTCTGCTCTTCTCCAACATACATCTCAGATCTAGTTCCCACTCTTCATCTCCACTGCCACTATGCTAGTCGTCCCAACTCGACTTCCTCTAAAACGCCTCACTGGTCCCCCCCCCCCTCACCTACTGTCTGGTCTCTAAAGCATCAGTTGACTGCCACCCTCCTGGATGAGCCCACTGCCCTCCAAGGCCCTGCTTCTGTCTCCAGTTTCACAAGGACCATGCGCCTCTACTCTCAGTGCAGCTTGCCCTCTCTAGCACCGGGCTTTTCCTTCCTCAGAGTCTCGGCATATGTTATTTTCCAACTCCATAGAAAATCTCCTTGTGCCAAATTGTCCCCACTGGTTCTTTCTCCTCCCCCAAATCTCAGCTTAAATATGATCACTTCAGGGACTTCCCTGGTGGTCCAGTGGTTAAGATTCTATGCTGTCAGTGCAGGGGGTCCAGGTTCAATCTCTGGTCAGGGAACTAGATCCTGCATGCTGCAACTAACACCTGGCATAGTCAAATAAATAAATATCGTTAAAAATATAAGATCACATCAAAGTGGCTTTCCTCAGCCATTTCATCTAAAACACATCCCCTTCTCCTCACAGGATTCTCTGTTCCAGCACCATGATCCATTTCTTCATAGAATTTACAAAGTATGTAGCTATATATTTATTTGCTAAACACTTGTTTATAGTCTGTCTTATCTCCATATTAAGAATTCCACAGAAGGGCATGGGCTCTGTTTTGCTTACCACTGCATCCTTAGGACCTTGCACAGAGTCGGTGCTCAATAAATATTGCAAATGGTCATCAAGCAGACAGGAGCCAACGTGAGCATGACAATGATACTATCAGAGCCCTTCTAGAGAATCTCATTGAATGATCAAAATGTTCCCCATCCCCTTTCTTCAACCTCCAGTCCCTACCCTAGATCCCCTGCTTCCTAGATTCATCTAGGGCTAACTTCAGTAAAGTACAAAGGGACCATAGTGAAAGTGAAAGTCGCTCAGTTGTGTCTGACTCTCTGTGATCCCATGGACTTTACGGTCCATGGAATTCTGCAGGCCAGAATACTGGAGTGAGTAGCCATTTCCTTCTCCAGGGGATCTTCCCAACCTAGGGATCGAACCCAGATCTCCCACATTGCAGGTGGATTCTTTACTAGCTGAGCTACTAGGGGAGCCCCTCAAAGGGACCATATTACTGGCAGAAAAAAAAGAAAGAAAATCTCTGTTCAGGTGGATGACCAGACAGAATGGATGGATTAAAAATGTATCAGGAAAAATGGATGAGAGAAGGGCAGAAATGCCAGAGGACACCGGCAGAGAGCCAGCAGGTCCAGGGGAGGGACTCTGAGTGGGGCTAGGGGTGGCCCACTGGGTGTGTCCCTTTTCTTTTTTCTGGCTCCTTTTGATAAGACCAGCAGTTTTGTTATCCTCTCCCACTTCTCTCTCTACAGTCTGGGAGGCTCCAGCTCTGAATTTTGAAGCGTGTCAGTGCAGAAGAACATGCTCCCCAAGGGGCTCTGGTCATGGATTTCTAAGTCCCAACAGGATGTAGTGAAGTCCATCCTGACTGGGGCTCCAGGAGGTAAGAAGGGGCATCAGATGCCCCAGCTATACAGTAAAGAGAAGGGGAGAAATGAAAGCAGGAATCAGGTGTGGGTGGGAGGACAAATGGTCCATATTTGCTGCTGGCTAGGAGGTATTTGGGGAGGATCTGTGTTCACAGTCTCCTCCATGTTAACTTATAGACCCCAGTCTGGGCCTCTTCTCCCAACCCCAATAGGCAGGGCAGAGGGGAGCTTGCAGCCTGGGAGCCAAGGGGCATTCCCATGACTACTGGACTCTGGCCCCTGGTGCACAGGACTTCCAGTGACACTTTAACCAGGATACAGAGCTGATTCCGCGCCCAGCCGGCCTCCTGCCTCCCACAGTTAACAGTGTGAAGCAGATCCCTGCAGACAGGCAGGTGTGCAGTGGCATGGAAGGTGTGGCTGGCACTGGGGCTCCTCTTCCTCTGAGCTGAGCTGGGGCAAGCTACAGAGACTGCAGGACCTGGAGGAGCACTGAAGGTTCTGAGGAAACTCAAAGGAGGGAGCGGGAGGCCAGTCAATTGTCAGGGGCTGGAGGGAAGAAGACAGGAACCTTAGGAAAGGGAACTGGGTGATCCTCAGCCTGGAAATGAAGGGCCACTGGGAACTAGATATCAAAGGGGGCTGAGGCTGAGAGAAGTCAGCAGCTAAAGGGCAAGAAGTCTGAGGCTGTGAGGGACCGGATAGCTAGGTGATCAGGAATCTGAGCCTGGAGTTAGTCAGACCTAAATGAGAGTCTTATCTCTGTTAATTAGAAGCTATACAACCTTGGGCAATTGATCTAACCTTTCTCAGCCTCTGTTTCCTTACCTAGAAAATGGGGATAATTACAGAACATATAACAGTACCTGCTTACTAACATCCTGGTGACTAAATAAGATGATGTATCCAGCTCAGAAGACTCAGCAAACTGGAGAACTGAGGGAAGGAATAGAAAGTGTGCTGAGTGAAAGGATGGGGACCAGAGGCAGCTGCCCACACAGCCCCTTTTTACTGCAGGACCGGTGGGGTACCTGCGGTGGGCTAGTGTAGCCCAGATGACTCAGGAGCTGAGCATTTCCCTCTTCCAGCGACAGCAGCTGCCAGCCGCTATGGCAGACACCTTCCTGGAACATCTGTGCCTGCTGGACATCGACTCTGAGCCTGTGGTTGCTCGCAGTACCAGCATCATCGCCACCATCGGTAAGCATCCCCACCCCCCCTGCATCATCACAGGGCCTCGTGTGTTTTTCTCAAGGCGCTGCCTCATCTTTTGTGTTCTTTGAGACTTCTCCTTGTTTGATTGAGAGATAAATAAATATTTTTTTAATTTTTATTTATTTATGGCTGCATAGGGTCATTGCTGCGAGAGGGTTTTCTCTAATTGCTGAGGGCAGGGGCCACTCTCTGGTTGTGGTGTGCAGGCTTCCTCATTGCGGTGGCTTCTCTTGTACAGCATGGGCTCTAGGAGAAGTAGGCTCAGTATCTGCAGCTTGGAGTCTCTAGAACAAGGCTCAGTAGTTGTGCTGCTCAGGCTTAGGTACCGTGAAACATGTGGGATCTTCTTGGATCAGGAATCAAACCAGTGTCCCCTGCATTGCAAGGGAGATTCTTAACCACAGGACAACTTCAGAAGCCCAACAAATATTTGTTGAGTGCTTGGTAGATAAGCTTCTGGGTCCTGGGAGTAGGTCAGTGAAATGAAATAAACAGACAGGGATTTCTCTGGTTAGGATTCCATGCTCCCACCACAGAGGGCCCAGGTTCTATCCCTAGCTGGGGACGTAGATCCCCCCTGCATAGCATAGCCAAATAAGTAAAAAGAATTATTTTTTTAAAAAAGAGACTTCCCTGGTGGTCCAGTGGCTAAGACCCCATGCTCCCAACGCAGGAAGCCCAGGTTCAATCCCCTACCAAATAAATGAATATTAGAAGAGAAAAAAACAGACAAAGATCCCTACTCTTGGGAAGCTGACACTAGCTGGGTGGGACAATAATAAATATAATAAGTTATTTAGAAAATAAGGAAAGTATTTAGTATATTAGAAACTGATAAGTACTATGAGAAAAAAAAGAAAAATCACTCATGGTAAGGGGCATTAAAATGCAAGGGCAAGAGGGAGGTGGCAGTCCTAATAGGGAGTCAGGGTAGCCATTGTTGAGAAAATTAGACCTGAGCAAAGACAGATGTCTGAGGGAAGAGAGTTCTAGGCAAAGGGAATAGTCAGTGCCAAGGCCCTAAGTCAAGGAGGCTGGAAACCATAAAGGGGAAGAGCAGCAAAAATGAAGAGGTTGGAGGAAGGGGAAGATAAAGGAGGGCTTAGTAGGCCATTTTTAGAATTTGAGTTGCGTTTCACTCCAAGTGTAGTGCGAAACTGAAACCACTGTAGAGTTTTGAGCAGGAGTTACACGCTGTTACTTAGGTCTTACCAGAACTGCCCTGGCTGCTATATTGAAAGTAGATTGGGGTTGGGGGTTGGGGTGAGCGCCGAAGCTGCTCCTGCAGTATTTCTGGTTTAGACCAGGTGGTGGCAGTGGAGCTGCTGAGAAGGGACCATATTCTGAATGTATTTTGAAGGTAGTGCCAACAGGCTATGATGGATTGGATATGGGGTGGGGGTGGGATGAGAAAGGAGTCAAGGGCTAATCCCAGTTTTTTGGTGTGAGGAGGTAGAGGAATCCATTATCAGCTGAGCAGGAGAGACTGTGGTGGAAATGTTTAGAGGAGAGATCAGTTCAGTTTGGGGCTTGTTGAGTTTGATTACACATATTAGACACGCAAGTGTGGTACAGAGTAGGCAATCAGACACATAACTCTGGTTTTGGGAGAGAGGTCTAAACTGGAGATGTAAATTTGGAAGTTGTGGACATACTGATGGTATGTAAAGCTGTGAGACTAGTTGAGACTACCAAGGGAGTGAAAGTAAAAGGAGAGAAGACCTTGACAAGAATAGATGTAATGGAGAGTGCGTACAAGGAGAATAGAGGGGAGGGGATACAGAGATAACTCTTTTCATGAACTTTGCTGCAGCGGTGAGCAAAGGAATAGGGCTGTGTAGCTAGAGGGGGAACTGAAATTAGGAGAATTCGTTGTTGTTGGATGAAATAACACCAGGCTTACATGCTGATGGGAATGATCTAACAGAAAAGGAAAACATCAATGACATAGAGGACTGGGGGAACTGCTGAACCTGTTCTTGATTGGGTAAGAAGGAGGCCCTGTATGCAAGTGGAAGAACTGGCTTAGAGAGGGACTGGAGAGGCTGGTCAGCTACCTGGGTCTCAGTTACTCAGCTGTCCTACCAGCAGGGAAGGAATGGAACTCAACTCTCCTCAGTCCAACAGGAAGGAGGCTCTAAAGCTTGGCACTCATCCCCTTCTCATTCACTGCGGTTCCCCCACACTGCAGCACGGAACATCAAGGGCCTGGCTGAGCCCTCCCTTCTAGGGCTTTGCAGTGCAAGGAGGCGGGTCTTAGCTNTAGAAACTGATAAGTACTATGAGAAAAAAAAGAAAAATCACTCATGGTAAGGGGCATTAAAATGCAAGGGCAAGAGGGAGGTGGCAGTCCTAATAGGGAGTCAGGGTAGCCATTGTTGAGAAAATTAGACCTGAGCAAAGACAGATGTCTGAGGGAAGAGAGTTCTAGGCAAAGGGAATAGTCAGTGCCAAGGCCCTAAGTCAAGGAGGCTGGAAACCATAAAGGGGAAGAGCAGCAAAAATGAAGAGGTTGGAGGAAGGGGAAGATAAAGGAGGGCTTAGTAGGCCATTTTTAGAATTTGAGTTGCGTTTCACTCCAAGTGTAGTGCGAAACTGAAACCACTGTAGAGTTTTGAGCAGGAGTTACACGCTGTTACTTAGGTCTTACCAGAACTGCCCTGGCTGCTATATTGAAAGTAGATTGGGGTTGGGGGTTGGGGTGAGCGCCGAAGCTGCTCCTGCAGTATTTCTGGTTTAGACCAGGTGGTGGCAGTGGAGCTGCTGAGAAGGGACCATATTCTGAATGTATTTTGAAGGTAGTGCCAACAGGCTATGATGGATTGGATATGGGGTGGGGGTGGGATGAGAAAGGAGTCAAGGGCTAATCCCAGTTTTTTGGTGTGAGGAGGTAGAGGAATCCATTATCAGCTGAGCAGGAGAGACTGTGGTGGAAATGTTTAGAGGAGAGATCAGTTCAGTTTGGGGCTTGTTGAGTTTGATTACACATATTAGACACGCAAGTGTGGTACAGAGTAGGCAATCAGACACATAACTCTGGTTTTGGGAGAGAGGTCTAAACTGGAGATGTAAATTTGGAAGTTGTGGACATACTGATGGTATGTAAAGCTGTGAGACTAGTTGAGACTACCAAGGGAGTGAAAGTAAAAGGAGAGAAGACCTTGACAAGAATAGATGTAATGGAGAGTGCGTACAAGGAGAATAGAGGGGAGGGGATACAGAGATAACTCTTTTCATGAACTTTGCTGCAGCGGTGAGCAAAGGAATAGGGCTGTGTAGCTAGAGGGGGAACTGAAATTAGGAGAATTCGTTGTTGTTGGATGAAATAACACCAGGCTTACATGCTGATGGGAATGATCTAACAGAAAAGGAAAACATCAATGACATAGAGGACTGGGGGAACTGCTGAACCTGTTCTTGATTGGGTAAGAAGGAGGCCCTGTATGCAAGTGGAAGAACTGGCTTAGAGAGGGACTGGAGAGGCTGGTCAGCTACCTGGGTCTCAGTTACTCAGCTGTCCTACCAGCAGGGAAGGAATGGAACTCAACTCTCCTCAGTCCAACAGGAAGGAGGCTCTAAAGCTTGGCACTCATCCCCTTCTCATTCACTGCGGTTCCCCCACACTGCAGCACGGAACATCAAGGGCCTGGCTGAGCCCTCCCTTCTAGGGCTTTGCAGTGCAAGGAGGCGGGTCTTAGCTGGAGTGGGGAACTTAGTCTCTGATCTGTGTGCAGGGGTGGGGTCAGGGGACAAAGGTCGGGTGAGAGGACTTCTGCGGCCTGAGGCGGCCCCGAGGGTGATGATGGGTTTGGTTGTCACTCAGGTTTGGTGAGAAAGTTGTCTGAATCGGGTCTCTGGTTCCAGGGCCGGCATCTCGCTCCGTGGAGCGCCTCAAGGAGATGATCAGGGCCGGGATGAACATCGCGAGACTCAACTTCTCCCACGGCTCCCACGAGGTTCAGGGCGGGGCCACGGGGAGATGGGTGGGGCTAGAGGATGCCCCGAGGTCCCGGCCAGCTTCCCCTGAAATCCTCGCTTTGCTCTGGTCCCCAGTACCATGCTGAGTCCATTGCTAACGTCCGGGAGGCGGTGGAGAGCTTTGCAAATTCTCCGCTCAGCTACCGACCCGTGGCCATCGCCCTGGACACCAAGGGACCAGAGATACGCACTGGGATCCTGCAAGGGGTGAGAGGGGACCCGCGACCCGCCCTGTTCTGGGGACGGCGAAGGGGGCGGTGAGGCGTGAAGGCAGTTATCCATAGAGCGGAGCATTGGGTGGGGCCGGCCCTGACCTCCACAGGCAGAACTCAGCGGACCTCTGACCCCGACACTAGGACCCGGCGTCTGAAGTGGAGATAGTGAAGGGCTCCCGGGTGCTGGTGACCGTGGATCCAGAGTTCCGGACTCGCGGGGACGCGAACACCGTGTGGGTGGACTACCCCAATATCGTCCGAGTCGTGCCGGTGGGGGGCCGCATCTACATTGACGACGGGCTCATCTCCCTAGTGGTCAAGAAAATCGGTGCGGACGAGCCTCCCGCCCTGGTTCTGCGCAGTGGGCCCTCTTCCTTTCCGTCCCGCCTTCGCCCTTCACTCCTACCACACCTTCCCGAGTCCCTGGCATCCAGACTCCTGGGCTACCCTGGGCTGGGGCCGGATTGGCGGGTTAGAAGTTTCTTCCACAGACGTCCACCCTGTGCTATTCGGTGCAGAGCACAGGCTGAGCATGAAGAAACAAATAAGATATCATTCCGTTTTCTTGCTGTCCAAGCCGGTGTTCCCACTGCTGTGACTATGCCCCGGCCTCACCCCTAACCTAGGCGGATTCTTTGCATACCCGCAGGTCCAGAAGGGCTAGAGACCGAAGTGGAGAATGGCGGTGTCCTGGGCAGTCGGAAGGGCGTGAACTTGCCAGGCGCCCAGGTGGACCTGCCCGGGCTGTCCGAGCAAGATGTCCAGGACCTGCGCTTCGGGGTGGAGCAGGGCGTGGATATCGTCTTTGTCTCTTTCGTGCGGAAAGCCAGCGACGTGGCTGCCGTCCGGGCTGCTCTGGGGCCGGAAGGACAGGGCATCAAGATCGTTAGCAAAATCGAGAACCACGAGGGGATAAAGAAGTGAGACTTGGTCTTTGCTCCTATCAGGCCCTACGCATCCCCGTCTCCCGCCTCTTTCCCTGCCTGCCTCTCTCTGGCTTCTCTTGGGTCTTTCCCAGCCCTGACTTCCCCAACCACCCAGGTTTGATGAAATCCTGGAGGTGAGCGACGGCATTATGGTGGCACGGGGTGACCTGGGCATTGAGATCCCAGCCGAGAAGGTTTTCCTGGCTCAGAAGATGATGATTGGCCGTTGCAACTTGGCGGGAAAGCCCGTTGTCTGTGCTACACAGGTCTGCCATGAGCCCTGGGGGCAGGGCCCTCTATGAGTCTGGGGACACCGAGGGTGAATACGCACACCTTAGGTCTCTAGCACGTTTTCCTGTCCAATGTTTGACCCTCAAACAACAAAGCTATGAAGACCTACTGTGACCCCCGTTTTCAGATGAGGAAACAGAGCAGCCAGGATCACACAGTTTGTGAATGTGACTCTGGTTTTCAGGGCCCTCAGAGTGGATGTCAGAAACGTAGTCGGGGCAGGGTCCCCAGTCAGATATGACTGCTACAGCTCTGACCTCAAAATATCCCCCAGATGCTGGAGAGCATGATCACTAAGCCCCGGCCAACTCGGGCAGAGACGAGTGATGTGGCCAATGCCGTTCTGGATGGGGCAGACTGCATCATGCTGTCGGGGGAGACTGCCAAAGGCAGCTTTCCTGTGGAGGCTGTGAAGATGCAGCACGCGGTAGGAGCTCAGAATGCAAGGCAAACAGGCTGGAAAACTACCCCCCCCCCCAAGATCCCAGTACCCTTGCCCAGCCTGACCTCCTGGTGCCCACAGATTGCCCGGGAGGCAGAGGCTGCCGTGTACCACCGGCAGCTCTTTGAGGAGCTACGCCGGGCAGCACCACTGAGCCGGGACCCCACGGAGGTGACCGCTATTGGTGCTGTGGAGGCTGCCTTCAAGTGCTGTGCTGGTGCCATCATTGTGCTGACCACCACTGGCCGGTGAGGAGCACACTGGGACCACACCAGGAGGGAGCTTTGGGTCCAGGGCAGGCTGGGATGGGCCCCAAGCGTGGCTTTTATCTGATCATCAGAGATCTTTCTGGGGTAAGAAGAGAGACAGCTATGGGAGCTGGAAGCCTAGAGAAACAGATCTTGGAGCACACCAGGAATTGTGCCTGTCTCCTCAAGGGGTTGGGAGAGCAAGGTGGCATCGTTGGGTGCACTGACTTCCAGGCCATCTGGGCTCCCAGGGCTCAGAAACAGGCCCTCTGCATTTAGCCCACAAAGCTTTGCAATGCTGGGGTACTACAGAAGGCTTCAGAAGGTCTGAATTCAAATCTTTGCTCTGAACCTTAGCTATGACATCTTGGGTAGGTCACCCAGGCTCTGTAATCCTCCTCCACTTGCTCATGGGGTTATGAGGATTAACAAGAAACATTTTTAAAGTTAAATACTATATAAAGATGCATTCCCAGAAGGGTTTTCTATTTTTCAAAGAGGTTTCTCCTCATCTCATTTGATAGATTTTTTTTTTTTTTTTTTTTAGTCATCTCATAGTTTCCCCATGTGGTCAGAAAGCCAGGTATTCTTACCTTTATGGGTGAGAAAACTAAGGCCCAGAAAAAAATATGATTACTTACCTAGGGTCACACAGCTTATTGGTGGCACCTGGAACCTGAACCCAACACTCTTCCAATATTCTGGGCTGCCCTTGTCTGCCTCCTTCAGCTCAGCCCAGCTTCTGTCTCGGTACCGACCTCAGGCAGCAGTCATTGCCGTCACCCGTTCTGCTCAGGCTGCCCGCCAGGCCCACCTGTGCCGAGGGGTCTTCCCTGTGCTCTACCGTGAACCTCCAGAGGACATCTGGGCCGACGATGTGGACCGCCGGGTCCA
This sequence comes from Neotragus moschatus, assembly GCA_006410615.1. Taxonomy (NCBI): domain Eukaryota; kingdom Metazoa; phylum Chordata; class Mammalia; order Artiodactyla; family Bovidae; genus Neotragus; species Neotragus moschatus. The sequence goes on along the minus strand of SJYA01000545.1, from coordinate 29,809 downwards.
ATTTGGCATCGACAGTGGTGAGTCCCCTGGCTCCCTCCCACCCTCCCCTGGATTTGTATCCTGAGTCCTCCAACCCCACTTCCTACACTCACCCAAAGGGTCTTGCCTCTCTCCTCTGGTCTCAGGTTTTCTCTGTGAGATTCACTAAGACTGAGATACTTGAGTCTCCAAGGGTGGGGGGAACATGCTGAGAGAGGGCAGAGGGAGCAAGGGCAGGGACCAGGGCATCCCTAAGTGGTTGGCACAGCTACTGCCTCCACCAGATGGCTGGAGCTGGGCATGACACAGGAGCAAGAGATGAGAGGAGAAAGAGGGACCCAAGGCCCTGCAGCTGCAACTGAAATTGAATTGACAGTTGCTATGCTCATACCCTGGGCTTCCCCGGTAGCTCAGCTGGTAAAGAATCTGCCTGTGATGCAGGAGACCCTGGTTTGATTCCTGGGCAGGGAAGATACCCTGAAGAAGAGATAGGCTACCCACCCCAGTATTCTTGGGCCTCCCTGGTGGCTCAGACAGTAAAGAATCTGCCTGCAATGCGGGAGACCTGGGTTCAATCTCTGGGTTGGGAAAAATCCCCTGGAGGAGGAAATGGCAACCCACTCCAGTATTCTTGCCTGGAGAATCCCCATGGACAGAGGGGCCTGGCAGGCTACAGTCCCTAGGGGTCAAGTTGACATGACTGAGCTACTGAGCACGGCACATGCTCATACTCCCCCTCTTTCCGTCTGCACAGCCACGCAGGTGGATAGACTTGCTACTCAGCAACATGCCCCATGGCACCCCATGGGCACAGCTGCAGCTCACACCTCCTACAAAGGTCACATTCCCTGCAGTGCCCCCTATGGGGCACACTGTACAGTTTGCCTCGGGCCCCTCCTTCCTTATGGGTGCCCTTGAGGAAGGCGGTGAAGGGTGGTGGCTGATTCTGTTTACAGAGCTGCCCTGGGTCCCTCAGTGGCTATCATTTTCTCTCCTTCCTCCCCTCCAGGAAAGCTCCGTGGCTTCCTCCATTCTGGGGACCTGGTGATTGTGGTGACAGGCTGGCGACCAGGCTCCGGCTATACCAACATTATGCGGGTGCTGACCGTAACCTGAGGTGCCCCTCCTCCTCTGACCAAGCCAGCGCTGGACCCGGCCCTCTCCACTCCCTCCTGCAGCCCCACAACTAAGTCTTTTCTACTCCTAATCCTCCCTACCCCAGGCCACATCTGCCATCCAGTTTCCTTCCAGGGCACTCCCTCCCTTTCTCTATTTCATGCAGGCCTGGATAGTCTGTATCCAATTAAGCACTGGTCATCCAACAGCACCAGTGGTACATTCCCTGCATCTAATGCTCTCAGCTGGTCCCTAAGATGCTCTGAGCCTTTAATCCCAGCTCAACTATTAATTCTATTCCCCCAGGTTTCCCATAGCTGAGGGTGGAGGGGAGGGGAGCAGGGTAATCATGGCCACAGTCTCCACAAAATCTCATCTTAAAAATCATCTCCCAAGGAGAGTGTCAGCTCTTTCTTCATTATGACTGGAAGCTAGGGGAGATGGGAGCCGGGGAGCACCGGAGCCAGGCAGGCACGCCTCGCTAGTGTCTCACCATCTCAAGGCTTGCAGGCCACCCCCCATTTGCTCTCACACCCATCTCATGCTTTACTGGGTCAGCTGTACTGGCCTCCTTCTGCACCCTGAAATGCCCACTTGGTTCCCACACACAAACCAGGAGCCAAAACAAGTGTCTCTATTTTCTTTTTAAACCCAGATGTTTGGAAGCCATATAAAACTTCTCCCATACACGCAGAACCCCAGAACTCCCTGCCTAGGGGAAAAGGAGCATTAGGGTCCTGGCCCCACATTCTTTGATGCTGGAGAGTAGATGTGGGGACAGAGGGGTGGGCTGCAGGATTCTCTTGTCCCTGAGAAGGCAGAGGTACTGGCTAGCCTGCCCTTCCCTAGGCTTGGATACCTCGGGCCCTCCCCTTGCTCCTGCACCAACAGCAAACTTAACAGGAAAGAAAAAGAACTAAAAATAAGAACAGTCCTTCTCCCTGCCTCAGGTGGCCCTTCCTGGTCCTACCTAGATAGGGAGGGTGTTCAAGTACTGCTGCTGATGGGAGTTACACAAGGACCACAAGAGCTGGAATGGAGGGCCCTGTCCATTCCTGTTTCCCTAGTAGGAGGGGAGGGCAGGGATGGATAAAGGAATGGGTAAATAAAGTGAGTTGATAATAAATACAACTAGCAAATGAATGAATAAACTATTAAATGAATAAATAAGGGAGGGAGGAAAGAAAAAAAATTCCATCTAGGGATTCAGCCACTTGCCCCCTACCTGGGGGATCTAGACTGGCACACTAAATAAGGAAGTGTCAGCAATCCTACAGCTTTAAGGGGGCCATCACCTGGACAAGGGCACAGGAAGGAGAAGGCTCCCAGTTTACAAAAAGGTAGTTCTACCACAGAGACAGAAAGCACAAGGAACTCGGCAGGAGGTGTGTACCCACTCGGGATAAAGACAGGGAGGGTCCACGCATGGCAGTAAAGCTGGGTGCCCACACCAGGGGCCTGAGACATTTGTTGACATCAATGAGGGCACGGGTAGTTGGCAGTGCCCAGCTATGCTAGCCGGACAGGAAGATTAACCATGCCAGGCAGAACCTGAAAGGTCATGGACAGGAAAACAGAGACATCTAGTTACTTGGCAGTGATGGTGATGGCAAGTACTTGTGCTTAGTAAGATGGGCTCATGGACTTGGCAGGACCTGGCAGGTCCGTGGCTAGGAGAATACCCTCATCAGAGGACTCGGAGTCGCTTCTACTTGGCAGTGGAGACATACAGCGCCTGGCACAGTGCCTTGAACATGGTAGGCGCTAAGAACTTTTGATGACTGGGTGAATGGATTAGGATGGGTGTCAGGCTAAGGGTGCCTGAGCTGAGGACAGAGACCATCTTCTTGGTACTAAGGGGAGATAGTCCCATAGGGCAGTGTTTCAGGTCCCCTCTGTGTCCCCAAGAGGTGTCTGCCCCCAGGCGTATGCTACTGCTCCCAAGGGCTTACCTAAAGGTTTCACATGTTGGCAGACAGCTGGGGGCCCCGGGGAGTAGCTGGCTCAGGCACTGGCAGCCTTGGGGGCTGGGCTGTCCCTGGAGGCTTGGTCAGGAGCCCTGAAGGGGGCAGGCGCTCACTTCCTGAGCCCTTACGCCCAGGAGAGCCATCACCTGCTGCCCGCTGAGGCAGGGAAGGTTGGGAGGCTGAGAGCGGGCGGCCCCGAGGTCCTAGTCGCCGTCCACCCCCTCCTGGGGGAGGCCCCAGCAGTGACACCTGTGAGCGCCCAGCCCGGGATAGGCTGGCATGGAGGGTTCGGGCAGGCGGGGCTGGCAGGCGGGAGGTGGATGCCCAAGGCCCCCGGGCTAGAGGGCCAGCTCGGACAGGCACCAGGGGGGATGCTGGGGAGCCTGCTCCTGCTGATCTTCGAGCAGAGCGAGCAAGGAGGGTGACTGGAGAGTCGGGCGAGAGGGGAAGAGAGCCCCGCTGGTGTGTCAAGGCAATGGCCACACTGGAGGTCACGGCGGCTGCTTGCAGGGGTGCGTGCACTAGTGGCTCCCACAGCACCGGCTTTCCACTGAGCCGAGCGCCTGTGCTGGGCGCCAGGCCCTGAACACCCCGAGCCATATCCCTGTCGTGTTGAACCAGGTGCTGCTCCATGACGCCCCCACTGCTGCCCGGACTTGGCTCAGAGCGCTTCCGCTGCAGTATGGAATTCTTCTTGCCTAGAAATTATCCCAGGGGGAAGGAGTTAAGGACAGGATAGGAATTCAAGATGAGGGCTGGATATCAAAAGAATGAGGGTAACAAGATGGAGTCAAGGGACACCGGCTGGGAGAAGGTAGGGGATGGGGATCAAGTGTGTGGAGACGGAGTTGGGAGAGGAGGGTTGAAGGAAGAGGGTTAGGGGATGAGGGTACGTATCAGAGGATCAGGGACTGGTACTCAAAGAAGGAGGATTCAATGCATGGGAGCTGGGGGCGATATCTCCAGGGTTCAGAGATGCTGAGTTATAGGGACAGTGAGCCAGTGTGTTGAGAGCCCTACTTGGGGGCATCTGCTGGGACTCGGGTCCCCTGGAATGTGCCACGGCACTGGAGCCTGGGCCCTGGGGTCCTGGGGACTCCTTGCCATGGACAAGGGTGAGGGCGCAGCCTGGACCTCACCGATACGGCGCAGCCGATCCATGGCCACTGTCTCGAAGGCCCGGCGCATCATAGGGAACTCCTCGAGCACGGCATTGAAATGGTCCACGCTGAGTGAGTACAGGCGGCAGTAGGTGTCTGCACGCACGCTGGCTGTGCGTCGGCCCCGAGTCAGCAGGCAGATCTCTGACAAAGTTGGGAGGAGGCCTTCAGAATCACTGTCTGCAGAACTCTCTCTCACTGGGCCTGCAGCAGCTGACCCAGATTCCTCAGGCTCCTCCCCAGATGGGAGCAACTTTTGGCTCCCCACCCACCCAGAGGCCCTGAGTGCTCCAAGCACCCTCACTCTCCCGCATAATTACTGTCCTGCCTGTCTCCAAATTAAAGCTGATAACAGGCAGGTCTTGCTGCACTCCTAGTTATTCCACTTCACTTTAATTCCCACCCCACCTCCATGGCTTTAGCCCAAGGGGTAGGCCTAGGGCAGTGCCCTCTCTTCCCTCCCCTTTGAAAGAACACCAAGGCAACCCAGGAGAAAAGAAGTACCAAAGGGCAACACAATGGGGATGCTGGAAGGTGGTGGGTGATTTGGGGACTGAGAGATTATGAGTCTCAAACCCTTTTGGGCAGCAGCCAGAACTGTGAAACTGCCACAGGCTGGGTCCCTGATTCTCCCACCAAGTCATTCCCCCAGGGAGCCACAAAGCTCCAGCCCCTGGGACAGCACTGCTTTATTCCTATCTTTCCCTCATCTTGTGGGATCCCTGGGTCTCACTGGGCCAGGGATTTTCAATCTGACCATGCATGGGAATCTCTTAAGAAGCCTTTAAAATTACAGAACTCTAAACCCCAGACCCAGAGAGTCTAATTGAATTGGCCTGGGGAGGGGCTGGAACTCTGTGGTCCTGGAGCACAGCCAGGTGAAGACCCAGACCCAGGGGAGCAGCTGCCCTCCTTTCTCTGCTCCAGACCTCCCACCCACCCACCCTGAGGCCTGCTGACCCCCAAAGTAGGATCCGTCAGTGAGGCGGGTGTCCCGGGCGCCACGTGCCAGCACACTGAGCAGCCCATGCTGGATGAAGTACATCTTCCTGCCCACGGAGCCCTCACGCACCACGAGGTCCCCCGGCTGGAAGACCTCAAAGCGTAGCTTGGTGAGCACGGCCGTGACGAAGCTGGGGTCAGCATGGGCAAACAGCGGCATGTGGGCCACCAGGCCCCGGCAGGTGAAGTTAATGATCTCCTGGGCAGGGGAGGGGCCTGTCAGGCAGGCTGTGCCCCCTGCCCTGAGGTGCCCCCATCGAGCTCATCTGTCTCCAGAAGCCCCACCCCTGGGGTCATGATCTGCCAAAGGATGGGGATGCTTCAGTCGGCCTGGAACCATCTCTAAGTTCCTGTCCTCAGAGCTTTCCCATGAGCCCTTGCAGGACCATACGCCACCCCACCCCAACAGAGATTCCTGCAGCCCCTCCTCATGTATACTTCACCCCTGAAAGATCATCAAGGAAGACCTTAACTCCTAAAAGTGCTCCAAAGGCCTGAACTTCCATAGGGCCCTCTGCAGGCCCCACTTGCTGTAGGGGCCCCGGCTGACTAATAGTCCTCACCCTAGAGGTCATCCCAGAAGCCCAGGGCCTTGAAGAGCCTCCCTCCAGGGCCCCACCCAGTCCCACCTCCCGAAGTGGTTCGCTCAGCTCGCCTAGGATGCTTTCCTCATCGAACATCTTGCCCTGGTAGCGGTGCTCATAGTACTCATGGATGCGCTGCCGTGTATCAGCCGGCAACTTGTGGAAGGACATGTACTGCTCCACCTGCTTGTACTGGAGAGCCAGTCGATGGCCAGCAGGCAAGAAAGCACAGAGACAGATGTGGATCCAGGACAGTGTTGGGGGAGGGGGTTGTGGAGGAAGGTCACAGCCATGGGACACACCCAGAGGGTAGAAACATGGAGACAAAAGGATATATGAGTAAGGGTGGATACAGGGAGGACACAGCACAGTCACAGGAAAACCCAGATGTGGACGAGTCCAAGGACAGGCGCATTGGTACAAAGGAAAGGTACACACACGGACAAATGGATACGGGGCAAGGCAGGACACGGAGAGCCAACAGGGGATGCATCAGAATGGGCTGCACGTGGAGCTCCCCAGCCTCCAGCACCCCTCCCCTTCCTTTTCCTGCCCCTGCTGACCTTCTCCTGGTACTGACGCCGCGAGGAGTCCAGGGACTGGATGAGGGCGGTGGCATGACCGATGAACATGGCGTAGCACGTGGCACCCACGATCATGCTGAGCATGGTGAGCCAGACGTCGGGCATGCCTACAGGTGCCTGCTGCCCGTAGCCAATGCAGAGCATGTGGCTCATGGCCTTGAACAAGGCATGGGAATACTGGCGGCCCCATGAGTGGTTCTGGGGGGCAGAGTATATTGCAGAGCTGGGCACAGACCCCTCAGAACCTCATTCTCCTCCCGCTCCCCACTTTCTCTTTCAATCCTGTCTGCGCCCTTCTACTTCAACTTGCCTGCCAAGGGAGGCACTTAGGTTTGGTTCTGGGGGGCTCTGAGGCAGAAGGGGCCTCTTTTATAGCATGGGAGCCACAATTTCTCCCTAGGTTTCCTTCCCCATATGCTCCCCCCAATACAAGCACTTCTTCCGGGCCTCTTTCCTCTCACCTCCCCAGCTCCTCCCTTCTGTCCACTCATGGTCATCTCCCCACCATCTCTCACTTGCCCCCTGTGTTTACCCCTCCTGCTCAGGGAGAAGAGCCCTTGGAAGGCCCAGGAAAGGCTGAGCGGCGGGGAGTTCTCACCACCATGTGGCTGATGGAGACCCAGCAGTCAGGAGGGAAGTCTTGCAGCATGGGGACCAGGAACTGCAGACAGCCATCCCAGTGACACAGCAGCAGCATCATTCCGATGAGGTTGAAGATGCGAACCACAGCACTGGCCAGGTCATAGGTCATGTGAAAGATCTGAGGAGGCCGAGGAGGGGCTGTTGTGGACAGGGAGCCTGCCAGGACTTTTCCACGCCCGGCCTTGCAGGTCCTCTCTTCACATTTCTCTCTNGCGGCGGGGAGTTCTCACCACCATGTGGCTGATGGAGACCCAGCAGTCAGGAGGGAAGTCTTGCAGCATGGGGACCAGGAACTGCAGACAGCCATCCCAGTGACACAGCAGCAGCATCATTCCGATGAGGTTGAAGATGCGAACCACAGCACTGGCCAGGTCATAGGTCATGTGAAAGATCTGAGGAGGCCGAGGAGGGGCTGTTGTGGACAGGGAGCCTGCCAGGACTTTTCCACGCCCGGCCTTGCAGGTCCTCTCTTCACATTTCTCTCTGGCCCTACCCTCCGTGAATGTTAAGACTGTAGCTATAAAACAGCATATATAGCTAATACAAAGGAGGTTGTATTACTGCCCTCATCTCATAGATGGGAAAACTGATGCAAATCATGTGCCCTAAATCACAGCAAGTGCCACAGCAGAAACTCAAAAAGGTCTACTGCACAAGCTGCCCAAGTACAGCCTGGGAAAGAGGAGAGAGGGCAATTCGCAGTGTAACAGCCCCAGGGTGTATAAAAGGATTAGTGCCAGAAGCTCTCTTCCCTTCCGATGATAATAATAATAAGTAAGCTACTGAGAACTTACTGTGCCAGGCACTGTACTAGGTGCTTTACAGGTATTAACTCCTTTAACCCTTATAACCTTATCATATGTAAACATATTTAACATTTTCATTTTATAGACAAGGAAACCAGGTCTCATATAGTAAACAGTAAAACTGGGATCTGACCACAAGCAGTGAGACTGCAGAGTTCACACTCTGAACCAGTAAACTCTGCTGCTGTCCTGAAGCTGAAACTCCAGCCTTCCCCATGCTCTACAATTATTAGCTCCTCTTCTACACCTTCCTCCTGGAGTCTAACTAACCCTTCAGTGTTTGTCCAGCAACTATGCTCCATTCTCCTGCACCACCATCCTTGCATCCTGCCAATCCCATCCCCTGAACACTCATTCTGTCCCTGTTTTTCCGCCACCAACACTGGAGACACCCCTCCCTCGGAAGCCCCACTCATTGGCCCCACCCCAGAAAGTTGCCAGGAGCCCCACTCATATNTGTGTATAAGAGACAGATCCAGTCGTGGCTCCAGCTCTACCACCAGAAAGATGTAATCCACAGGAATAGAGGAGATGAGGTCGACCAGGAACCAGGTGCGCAGGTAGCGTGTGCGGATGGCTCGCGGTGCCAGCAGGATCTCAGCACCCTCCTCTACCACGATGCCTGTGCGGAAGTTGAGCACCAGATCCATCAGGAAGAAAGTGTCAGAGAGGACGTTGAAGACAATCCAAGGTGGAGAGTTCTCTTCCTTGAAGAAGGTGATGCCCACGGGTAGCACAATGAGGTTCCCCACCATCAGCAGGAGCATGATCAGGTCCCAGTAAAACCTAAGGTAGGGGTGGGATGGGAAGTAAGACCACAATGAGAGTCAGTCACTAAACGAAGGGCAGATAGTCTCAGCCAAAAGTGGACAAGGATACAGAACAACGGGATGACCATTTACAGCTAATGGGAGTGTAAACTGGGACCACCATTTGGAAAAATAGTTTTGAATTATCTAGTAAAGTCAAATATTTGCATTCCCTGCAACTTGGCAATTCTATTCCTAGGTATATACACATTCAAGGGAAAGATTCCAGAAGATATATACAGGTATAACAGCATTAAATCTGGAAATAATCCAAATATCCACCAGTAGATAAATAAGATAAACACAGTAGATAAATACACTGATGCCCTGGAATATTATACAACTGTGAAGTCACCCAACTGCAGCCTACATTCCACAGTACAAATGAATCTCACAGATTTAATGTCAAGAAATCAAAGGATACACACTGTAGGATTCCACACATACAAAGTTCAAAAATAGATCAAACTAAACTGCATTATTTAGGGATTCACAGAAAAGTAGTAAAACTGTAAAGAAAAGTAAGGAAATAAGTACCACAAAAGTTAGAATAGTGGGGTTGGAAAAGGGATGTGAGAGCAGCGCAGAGCCTTCTGGGGTATCCCCAGTGTAGTCTCTCTTGACCTAGACAGTTGTTACATATGAGCCTGTTTTACAGTTACTCCTTCAAATATATGTGTGTGTACACACACTCACACACACATATATACATCCTGGTATATACTATGCTATTTATATATATCTGCCTTTTCTATTTACTATATCTCTACTATATATAGTAATATATATACGTACTAAATATACTCCTAATATGTACATATATTCTTTATATAGTATATATATGTAATGTCCTCATTATATGTATATAATCTATGTCACTATTATTAAATATTTTTTAAGTTAAAAAAAGATAAATATCCTTTGCTGATCTCACAGGGCTGTTAAAAAATATGCACTGATATGAATGTGGATGGATGTGACAGTGTTGTACAAGACTAGTTGGTGTTATGACTCACTCACCCTTTATCCCAAGATTTCTGAAGAGACTGCTGCTTTACCCATCTCTAGCTCTCTGCCCATTCCTAGTTTAGGACTGAAAACCTTCCCTAGCTCTCCCAACCCCAACCCTCCTTCCCAAAACAGTTGGACTCATGGTTCCTGTTTTTCTGCTGGGATCTGTTTCCCAGAGTGGGGATGGTCTGTCCTGCCTCCTGTTTGAACTAGCTTTTCAGATGTACCCCTCCCCTCTTCAGAGCACTTCGGCAGGGCTGCGCATACAGAGAAACTCCACAGCAGATCCTGAGACAGCAAAGCTTGAAGCTCTGCACTCCTTTCCTCCCCTAACCTCCTTGTGCCCACTGAGATTTTGGTTGTACCCAGGCAAGGACATGGTCGGGGAGAGCCATACTGCTGCGTGGAAGCTGTGAAAAGAAGTCATTCAAAGATCACTGGACAATCTGAAGGTCCCAACTAGCTATGGCAGTTTCAATTTCAGGACACACCTAGTTGTAGCATCAACCGAAGACCCAGCCCCTTCTGATTTTGACTGAAAAAAAATCAATCCTTTCAGCCCCTGAATGAAGCTTGGTGGTCCCCAAGTCCAGGCCTCCAGGAAGCCCTGTGTGATTTCAATCAACAGCAAACCCTGGATCTCCTCTTCTCTTTCCTGGCCACTGGAGAAATCCTGTACTATAAGCTGGGAGAGGAGAGGGAAAGAGGGTTTGCCTTGCCATAGAGCATCTTCACAGCCTGACTCACAGGCAGTCACAAGCCTGGCGGGTGATACAGGAGAGAGGATGGAGAAGAAGCACAATAATAACGGGGATACGTGGTTTATGGGGATACATTTGAGGGTGAAATGGGGAGGAGGAGGGAGATGCACAGAAGACTAGAAAAGGTGCACTAGTAGGGTGATATTGACACAGTAAAAAAGAGGGGAGTGAAAGGAACAATGAGAGAAAGAACATTAAGGGAGTGTGTATGTCTGTGGATTAAAATGACGTCTAGGTTTCCAATGGTGTTTCCAGGCTCCTGATTCACACCTCATCCTCTCTGCTCATTTAGCTCCCCAGGATAGGTGCTTTGCACATATCCTTGCCTCATCCAAAAGCTGTCCTTCATTTCCTCCAAGGACAGGGTTGCTCTCCTCCCCTAGCGACCTTGATGTAGACGTACAGCCTGATGGGGACTATGGAATGGCCCCACCCCCACTCTTCATCCCTTCTCTCTGGTTAGTCACCTGGGCGGTGGTCACATGGGCAGTGGACTGGTGCCCCTCTGTTGCTGCCTCAAATCACTCTGAGTCCAGGCCCTAACCCGCCGAATCCCATCTTCAGCACCAGGGACAGCGATCAGAGATGCTGTCTGGACACTCCCTTTCTCCCCTGACATCCCTATTTTTTTTGGTAGCCTGCCCTGCTGAACTAGCCAGGTACTGGGGGTAGAAATGGGGACAGTGGGGACAGCTCGGTTTCTCCTTTAGGCTGACCCTGAGTTTCGGAACATGACAAAATTTCCCAGATCCCCAGCAAGCAGAACTGGAGGAGACAGCAGTCCCTAATTCCAGTATTCCCCTTGGTCCAGGTGGGGTGTCGGGTTTTTGAAATGGGAAACCCAGGTCTCTGGTGTCCGCTTGTCTCTTCCAGCACCCCTAGCCTGAAAAGTCACCGAGGACCTCCGGCTGGGGATCCTTCACCCAAGAATTAGATTGGGGGAAGTGACTCCTCGGCCCACCAGGGGACCCCTGGGCCGGAAATGAAGTGTCCGTGGAGGGTGGNGATGCCTCTTAAGGGGTCTCTAAACTCTCTCAGGGCAATTAGTTTTCCAGTCTGCCAGAGTTCCCTTCCTAAATCCAAATGGTAGCTTTATCACTTGCTTAATGTCCTTCAAACTTCCCCATCTTCTATGGGATTACAGTTAAACTCCTTAGAATGACATACAAGGTCTTGTAAAATCTGGACCTAGTTTTAACAACCTCTCTTCTGATAGTTCCTCTCTTGAAAGCCAGGACTCCAACTCTGTTTAAATGCTTCGTTCTGCTTTGTCTCTAGACCTTTGTATTTTCTCTGCCCGGTCTTCTCCAATTCACTTTTCAACAGTTGGTTCAGATGTCATCTCCTCTAGGAAACCTAGATACGCATTTATAACTCTTTTTTTCCTCAAGCTAGGATCTAGTCTGCAGCTTTCCCACAGTGACCAGGGCACCACTGTTCATAACTGCTCTTGTCACAAGGCTGCCATTATTTTCTGGAAGAGAGGTCTTTCTCTTCCATTAGACTATGGAGCTCTGAAGAACAGGAGGCTTACACCTGACACAATGCTGAACACAAAGTGGACATTTAGTAAATGGTTGTTGAATGAATAAGGGAAAGTGTTCCTGGAAGAGGAAGTGAACTACACTTCCTCCTCACCTCTTCATTATCCTTCCTCATCTATTTTAGGAACTTTTTCTAAACTATTTCTGGCCAACTGATGTAAGCTCCATCTGATTATCTTCCATCCTGGCTCCGCTCTGATATTTCTTTACTTGAATATAGTTATCCTCAGGTTATTTTTTTCATTTCCCTTATTATTACTCAATTCCTTCTATAGCGTCTTTAACTCACTTAGTTTTTCTCAACGCCTCCTTCTTTTTCCTTTTTATTTTTTACTTCAGTAAATTTACACTTCTCATATATTATGTGTAAGTATGTAACATAAAGTTATCAAATTTTCCCTTCTTTGGCGCTTGATTCTCCATCACTCCATTTTTCAAACCTTACCTCCAAGGCGATGCCCCGCTCCTCCCCCAAAAGTGCATAGCTTTTGTTCAAGAGGAACGGTGGGAGCCCTCTTTGCTGTGGTTAGGTTGCTGAACTGCTTTTTAAGAACTGAATATTTAGAGGCTATGCTGCAGAATCATACCGCATCACAAGCCTCAAAAGGTTAGCAGAGTGGCGACATCCGGTAAACGACAAGCCCTTCTTTTCAACCTTCAAACCTAACAAAACAAGACACAGAAGTCTCATGAAATGGGTAAAAGATTGAGGAAAACTACGGAAGGACACCACCTAAATTAAAAGACGCTTACTCCTAGGAAGGAAAGTTATGACCAACCTAGGTAGCATATTAAAAAGCAGATAAATTACTTTGCCAACAAAGGTCCGTCCAGTCAAGGCTATGGTTTTTCCAGTGGTCATGTATGGATGTGAGAGTTGGACTGGGAAGAAAGGTGAGTGCCAAAGAATTGATGCCTTTGAACTGTGGTGTTGGAGAAGACTCTTGAGAGTCCCTTGGACTCCAAGGAGATCCAACCAGTCCATCGTAAAGGAGGTCAGTCCTGGGTGTTCATTGGAAGGCCAATACTTTGGCCACCTCATGCGAAGAGTTGACTCATTGGAAAAGACCCTGATGCTGGGAGGGACTGGGAACCGGAGGAAAAGGGGACGATAGAGGATGAGATGGCTGGATGGCATCACTGACTCGTGGACATGAGTTTGCGTGAACTCCGGGAGTTGGTGATGGACAGGGAGGCTTGGCGTGCTGCGATTCGTGGGGTCGCAAAGAGTCAGACACGACTGAGCGACTGAACTGAACGGAAGGACACTAGGTGGGGCCGCTCGGCCGGTAATCCCCGGCGACTCTCTCCCCGCCCCATGAACTTCCGCCCCAAGCAGCTCCTCTGCTCCAACCGGCCGACGGCAGCGAGCCACGCGAGGAAGCGCAGGCGTGCGCGGTCCTGGGGGGGCGGAGCCCAGGGGTAGCTGGGAAGCGACGCAGGACGTGCGTACGTGCTCGCTCGCGGTGGCGGCGGCGGATCGGAGAGGCCAGAGCCGGAGACCGAGCTGGGATCGGGCCCCGGGCGGGGGCGGTGCGAGCGGCGCCAAGCGAATCTTGGGGGCGGGGACGGAGCCGGGGCGGGAGGGACTGGAGCGGAGCCCGGGAACTAGGCGGGAGGTCCCAGGGTCTCGGGTTGGGGGGGTGGAGCCGCACTTCGTCGCCGCGGGGGTGCCGGGACTCCGGCCGCAGTGCCGCCGCCATCACGGACTTCCTGTGGGACAAGCGCACGGGCCTCGCCGCCAGAACGGTGAGCGCGCTGACTGGCGGGCCGCGGGGCCGCGCGGAAAGATGGCGGCGACCGTGGGGCGGGCGGAGAGAAGATGGATTGGGGGCAAGGGGCCCTGGCGAGATGAGGAGAGGGGCTGAACAGCCCCATTCTAGAGCCCCATTTCTAGGGGCTGAAGCCTGGAAAGTAGCAGAAGTGCAGTGTAGGAAGATGAGGTGGAAGGTCGACCTGCCTTAGATGTATTTTGGGAAGACCAGTAGGGAAGTTGGGAGAGATCAAAGTAGAGAAAGTGATGGCGTGCGAATAGGAGTGGTTTCAGAGAAAGAGCAGAATATCAAAGTTGGACCAGAGAACCGTCGTGTCACTTGGAGGATATGGAGAGAGTTTGACTTCAGGAATGAGTTCTGGATTTCCTAAGTGAGAAAGGGGAAAAAGTAGATAAAGAAGTTGAGAAAGGTTGTAGGCTGGAGATCTTGGAGGATGGGGAGAAGGAAAGCCTGTGAGGAGCTTTGGTGGCAGTATGTGGTAAGATGACATTTGTGTGGCTGTGCTAAACACAGTTGGATTACCTGGGAGAATGGTGCGTTTGCATCTTCTTGGTTGTCTTAAGCACTATTGGGCCAAGAATGCATCGAATGCCACCCTCCTCAGTTTGAGAAGTAGCTCAAAATGGGAGCCAGATGTTGGAGTCTCTGAAGTCTTTTCCGCACCTAATGCTGCCACCCCAACACACCCAACAAGACTTCTATCCCTACTGTGTTTGGATCTATCTCATTCTGTCCGCCTTGTCTCATCTTCCCTGATTGTGACTGATTTCTTTCTGATTTTTTCCTTCAAGGAAAGTTTGTGCATCATGCCATTTCAATCCAATCACTGAAAGGTGGCCAACTTAGTTTACTGGTGCTGATATTAATTAAAAATCAGTTATTCTCTACATAGCACAGAAGAAGGGAGGCTGGATGTGAAGCTGACTGCAGCCTAAAGCCTCGTGTATTGTATTAAAACTATGGGAGATTTGGCCAGTGATGTGAGAAATGATTAAGATAGTTCAAAGGGCCAGACCCAGATTCCTGAAACTTACTTATATTTGCTTTACACAACTATATCTGGGAAACTGGATTCCTGCCCTCAGGACATGGATGGCCTATTTGGGGAGATAATCTACACTTTGAGTAATTGTAAAACATTTGTGATAATATTGTGCAGTAAATCATTATTCTTTTTGAGTTGTGAGGAACTCAGAATGCCACAGATCTACCCTAGATACCAGCCAAGGATGAATTGTTGGAGTCTTCGTGAGTTGCACAGTCTCCCCTGTAATGAGCTGTGGTCTGGACCTAGGTGTCTTCAGGAGACCCCTTGTTTCAGGAAAATCAGAACAGAGCAATGAGCTGAGTAGGAGGAAGATTCCTAAAGTTTTCAACCAGAGTTAGTATACTACTCTGTCGAGAAATTGTAAGCCCAGAGAAAGACTGAGGAGTTGTGAGTGGTTTAAAAAAAAAAAAAAAAAAAGGAATTGAAGAGCAGAAAACAGCATTTCTAGGGCAGCCCGTCCTTGGAGGGGATTTCTGAAAACTCAGATCCTGCCCCTACTATTTCTCCTTTCCCTTTCCTTACAGATGCCTCATCCTCGAAGGTACCACTCTTCAGAGAGAGGCAGCAGGGGGAGTTACCATGAGCACTATCGGAGCCGAAAGCATAAGCGACGAAGAAGCCGCTCCTGGTCAAGCAGCAGTGACCGTACACGGCGGCGCCGACGGGAAGACAGTTACCATGTCCGTTCCCGGAGGTGCGGCTTCAGGAAGAAAAACTCAAATTAGACCCACTCACTTATTTGTTTATTCAGCAAAGGTTTATCAGTTTCAACCTAAGTAGCTAATATTACGTGATGCTCAAAATGGGTAACAAGTTAACCCATTTACACTGTGGTGTTAAGAGTGTTATCATAGAGGAAGTATGTTTGAAAGAGGCTAAGGAAGCCTCCAACAGGTTTGATTGCAGTGGGGCAAGATATATAGATCAGGGAAAACTTCCCAGGGAACGTGGCATCTGAGCTTGTCTGAGTGACAAGAGAAGTGTTGTAGGCAAAGGGAAAGCAAATGCAAAGGACTAGGAACTTGAGATGGCTTATCAGTTAATAGATGAAACAGAATTAGGTCTCCACGGTTTTAATAAGTCAGCCGCATGTTCAGTGGGAGGGATGGGTTAAGGATAGTTTGGAGCAAAGCTGCATGTCAGTCAGAAATGGCTTGAGAAAGAAGCAGCTCTTCATGCCATTACATTTCTGGAGGGGAAGAGGAGGCCCTCAGGGGAGTTGTCCTGCAGATGTCTTTCTAGAGGTTATGGTGATGTGCAGACGTGGGGATCCTCCTCTGTGCTTAGTTACTTCACTGCACTGGCTCTTGTTCCTCTCAGAGTGGCTTGAGTGGGTGAGAACTACTTTTCTCACGTTACTCCTTTTCCTCAGTGAGGGGGACCTTGTTAAATGGTATGGCAAGGACTGTGACCTGAACAGGTGCACCTAATTAGGGTGTGTGTTGTCCAACAGCAGCTATGACGATCGTTCATCCGATCGGAGGGCATATGACCGGCGATACTGTGGCAGCTACAGGCGCAACGATTACAGCCGAGATCGGGGAGAAGCCTACTATGACACAGACTACCGGCATTCCTACGAGTACCATCGGGAGAACAGCAGTTACCGCAGCCAGCGCAGCAGCCGCAGGAAGCATCGACGGCGGAGGCGGCGCAGCCGGACATTCAGCCGTTCATCTTCGGTGAGTGCTAGCCCAGGCCCTTCCTCTCCCCACTCTTCTTCAGCCCTCTGGGACCCCGGTAAGTGAGAAACATCGGGGCATGAATACTGAGGTGTTTGCTTGGAAGCTCTCCAGCTCTTGGAGGGCCCTGAATCTGCTTCAGAGGTGAATGGGCACAGAGCATTTGTGAACCCCCGTGCCCTCTCTGGCATGCTGGGCTTATTGTGGTGGGAGCAGCTCTTCCACCCCCAACAGGCCTCCATTTTCTAACGGGGACCTTGCTTGTGAACAGCCTTTCTCCCCCAAGCCCTGGACTCTGGCCCCCTCAGCAGGTGGGCTTGGGTGGGAGCAAGGGGAGACCTGTGCCTGCCTGGAAGGGCACTGTGTAGAGCATGGGGTTGTGGGTGACATTGGCAACAACACCACTTCTCCGCTCTGCCCGTGCCTCTCCCCGTTCCCATTTTGGGTTTGGGGACTTGGGATTGCGCCCCGCTCTCTCTTCTCACCCCGATCCGCCTTACTGCATCTGACGTGTTCCCTTCCACTGTCCCCCATCATTGTCTGTCCCCCCTGGCTGGGCGCCTGTGACCGGTGACCCCTCCACCACCCACCACCCCGCCTCCCTCCGGCCCCCGCTCCGACACCTGGCTTGCTCCGA